>CAUYRH010128648.1:0-10044 GCA_963574655.1 Perodicticus potto | reverse complement strand
ATGTCATTAAAGTATTTAATTTCTCCATCAGAAATGAAACTCAGTTTCGCTGGATACAGGACCCTGGGTTGAAAATTATTTTGTTTTAAGAGATTGTAAGTCAATGACCACCCTCTTCTACCTTAAAATTTTTCAGCAGTGAGATCTGCAGTCATTCTAATATTGTGCCCTTTGTAGGGTATGGTTTTCTTATGTCTGGTTGCTTGCAGAATTTTGTCCTTCATTTTAACTTTGGCAAATTTCATTATACTGTGTCTGAGAGATGCCTTATTTGGGTTGAGTCATGCTGGGGTTCTGAAATTGTCTGCTCTCTGAATTTCAGAATCTCTTGGCATGTGTGGAAAGTTCTCCTTTATTATCTCATGGAGTAGAATATCTGGGCCTTTCAAAGCAACTTCATCGCCTTTGGGAATTCCTATAAGGCAAATATTAGTTTTCTTTGAATTATCCCAGAGCTTTGTGAGAGAATCATTCATTTTTGCTCTCCATTTCTCTTCCTCTTTGAGCATTTGGGAGCATTCAAAAGCTTTTTCTTCAATGTCAGAAATCCTTTCTTCTGCCTGCTCCATTCTGTTACTGAGAGATTCTACTGTATTTCTCAGATCTTTGAGAGGTGCAAGTTCTTATCTCAATGTGTCAAAAATCTTTGGTGATTTTGTCTTTGAATTCATTGAATTCTTAAGACAACTTTTGAAATGCTCCTTGAATTTCTATTTCCAACTTTAGCTCCATTCTATTAATCTTGTTTGCAATCCAATTTCTGAATTCGATTTCTGACATCTCAGCCATTTGTTTATGAATAAGATCTTATGGTGTGTCCACCATGTCATTCCTTGGAGAAGTTGATCTACTCTGGCTATTCATGTTACCAGAGTTTTTCCACTGATTCTGCCCCATGATTATTTTAGACTGTTTGGCTAGATGAGCAGATAAGGAGAACTTGGGTTGGGGGCACCTGGAGTAGGGATTAACCAGCCCTTTGCCCAAGACCTGGGACTGGTTTCCATACGTTTTCCCCTAGAGCATTACAAAAGACCTGTATAGTGCTACAGCCTGAGACACTGGGGACCTGCTTGGTGTGGAGGGGCTAAGCGGCTCTGTCTTGTTTTCAGCTGGCCTCTGTCAAATCCTAGTGTCCAATCCTGGGCCGGTGCTATTACCCCACCTGCTTTTATCTCAGCTATGTTCCCCTGGGGGCTGGGTGCTGCTCAGGCTCACTAAAGCAGCACTTCTGACTCAGCCCCGCCCTGGGAATATGCCATCTCTGCACGCACATATTCTAGTTTCCAGCCCTGCTGCACCCCACCTGGGAGGGGCCATCTCAGGCACACCCTTTACTCATGGAGCCTGTGTTTCCATCCCAGATCTGTTCTGCCAGTGGCTGCCACTGGAGTAGAGGCCTGGCTTTCTCTGGTTGCCAAGAGAGATGGGGAGTGTCTCTCCAAAATATCCCCAGAGTGTGAGCCCTATTATTCCTGCTACTGCTGCTTCTGCTGCTCTGTGCTGTGGGGCACTACCTCTCCCTCTCCCGTATGGCTCCCTCAGTCCACAGTCCTCTCTCTTCACCTGTGCCACAGAATTAGCACAGACCTGCAACAGCCTACGCCCTGTCCTCACCTCTTCAACCTTCTCTCTTGGCTCAGCTTCTTACCATCTGCTTACTTACTAAATTTCTGTCCCTTAACTGGCCTTATGGTCGGGAGCCTCTGTGGAAAGCTGGCTCCAGTTGGCCATCTTGCCTCCACCCCCCTATATGGACATTTTAACAAAGTTGATTCTGCTGATCCATAGCAGCAATGAAGGTATCTTTTGATAAAATGACTTCTTTTTTGTTATGTTTGCCCATTTGTTTGTGTCATCTGTGATTTCTTTCCTCCGTGTTTCATAGTTCTCCTTTAGAGACCATTCACCTCTTTGGTTAAGTATATTCTTAAATATTTTATTTTCTTTGTAGCTATTATGAAATTTAGTCTTTGATTTTACATATACCTTGACTGCTGTTGGTCAAGAAATGCTACTGATTTGTGTAAGTTGGTTTTGTAACCTGATACTTTGTTGAATTTATCAATTCCAGGAATCTCTTGCTGGAGTCTTTAGCATTTTTCTAGGGTCATGATCATATTATCAGAAAAAAAGTGAGATTTTGACCTCCTCTTTTCTGTTTTGGGTATTCTTTATTTCTTTCTCTTGCTCTAGCTATCACTTTCAGTGCTATATTAAATAGAAGTGCTGACAGCAGGCACGCTTGTCTTGTTCCAGTTCTTAAGGGGAATGTTTTCAATTTTTCTCCTTTCAGTATGATGTTGGCTATGGGTTGTCATATATGACTTTTATAATTTTGAGATATGTTCCTTCCATGCCTAGTTTGTTGAGGTTTTTTTTTTTTTTTTTTAAATCATGAAAGTGCTTGATTTTTTTGAATGCTTTTTCTGCATTTGTTGAGATAATCCTAAGGTCTTTGGGTTTTGGTTCTGTGTATGTGTTGAAATGCATTTATTAATTTACATACGTGAAACCATCCTTGAATATATGGGATAGAGCCCACTTGGTCAGGATAGATTATTTATTTGATGTTCTATTGATTAGGTTTGCTAGTAGGTTATTGAGAATTTTTGCATCTATCTTCATAAGAGATATTAGTCTGCAGTTGTTTTTTATTGCTGTGTTTTTTCTCTGGCTTTCATGTCAAAGGTGATACTGACTTGATAGAACAACTTGGGGAGGATTCCCTCCTTGTGGATGTTATAGAATAATTTCTGTAGTAGAGGAACCAACCTTTATTGTAGGTCTAATTGAATTTGGCTGTGAATCCATATGGTTGAGGGATATTTTTATTGTTGTTGGAAGTTTTTTTTTTATTACTGCTTTGATCTCCCTGCTTATTATTGGTCTCTTCAGGAGTTCTTTCACTTCCTGATTGAGTCTTGGGAGGTTATATATTTCCAGGAATGTGTCCATTTCCTATACATTTTCTAGTTTATATCCATAAAAGTTTTCAAGTATTAACAAATGATGTTTTGTGTTTCTGTGGTATCAGTTTTAATATCTATTTTTCACTTCTGATTGAGCTTATTCGGGTAATATTACTTCTATTCCTGGTTAATCTAACAAACGGTCTATTACTTTCTTTTCAAAGAACCACCTTCTGTTTCATTGCTCCTTTATATTATTTTGTTGTTTTCTATTTCATTTAATTCTATTTTGACCTTTGTTATTTGTTTTCTTCTACTGGCTTTGGGTTTGATTGCTCTTTTCTTTTTTTATTTTGAGGTTAATGTGGGTGTACAATCAATTATGTTACAATGTTTGGACTTACTAGGTAGAGTCCCTCTCATAGTTGTGTCCTGCACCCAAAAGGTATGCTATATACCCTTACATTGTTCTCATTAAGTGGAAGCACACCAATCTCTCTCCTTCCTCCTTTCTTCCCCCTCCATTGCTCTCCTTCCCCCCAAACCTAAATTGAGCTTTATTCTTGTGTGGGCATGTATTAAATCATCACTTGGCTTCACATTAGTATTGAGTACATTGGATAATTGTGTTTTCATTTCTGTGATACTTTACTAAAAATAATGCGTTTCGACTCCATCCAGGTTAATACAAAAGATTTAAAGTCTCCGTTTTATTTAGTGGCTGAATAGTATTCTATTGTATACATATACCAGAGTTTGTTAATCCATTCCTGAATTGATGGGCATTTAGGTTGTTTTCACATCTTGGCAATTGTAAATTGAGCTGTGATAAATAATCTAGTGCAAATATCCTTATGATAAAATGATTTTTTTCTGTTGAGTAGATGCCTAGTAATGGGATTGAAGAATAAAATAGGAGGCCCAATTTGAGTTCTCTGAGGATTCTCCATACTTCTTTCCAAAGAGGCTATATTAATTTGCAGTCTCACCTTCTCTGCACATCCATGCAAGCATCTGCAACATTGGGACTTTGTGATATGGCTATTCTCACTGAATATCTCAGGGTGGTTTTGATTTGCATTTCTCTGATGATGAGGGACAATGACTATTTTTTTCATGTTTATTAGCCATTCATCTGTCTTCCTCAGAGAAGGTCCTGTTAGTGTCTCTTGCCCAGTAAAAGATGGTAATGTTTGCTGTTTTTGTAATGATTGAGTTTTCTGGAGATTCTAGTGATCAACTGTCAGATTTGTAACATGGAATATCTTTTCCCATTCTCAAGGTTGTCTATATGCTTTGATTGTTGTATCCTTATCTATGCAGAACCTTTCAGTTTAATCAAATCCCATTTGTTTATTTTTGTTGTTGCAATTGCCACTTAAGTCTTCTTCATAAAATCTTTCCCCAGGCTGACATCATCAAGAGTTTTTCCCACACTTTCTTCTAGGATTTTTATCATTTCATATTTTAATCTTTTATCCATCTTGAGTCAATTTTTGTTAAGTAATGAAAGGTGAGGGTGCAGTTTTGGTCTTTTATATGTTGTTATACAGTTCTCCCAGCACCATTTGTTGAATAGGGATTCTTTTCCCCACTATGTGCTTTAGTTCAGTTTATCAAAGATCAGATGGCAATAAAAGACTGGTTTCATCTCTTGGTTTTCTATTCAGTTCCATATGTCTATGTCTCTATTGTGCCAATACTGTGCTGTTCTGATCACGGGGTTTGAGTTTGATTGCTCTTTTCTTTTGGACTTGTAAGACAGCCTAAAGTTTGGTAGAGTTATGCCTCCAGATTTGTTTTTATTACTAAGAATGGCCTTAGCTATGCTGGGGTTTTTTTCTGGTTCCATACAAAACAAAGAGCTATTTTTTTCCAGTTCTTCAAAGTATGATGTTGATATTTTAATGGGGATTGCATTGAATCTATAGATTACTTTGGGTAGAATAGACATGTTAACAATGTAGATTCTTCCCAGCCAAGAGCATGGTATGTTCTTTCATTTGTTCATTTCATCTGCTATTATATTTCTTAAGGTTTCACAATTGCCTTTGTAGAGATCCTTCACCTCGTTTGTTAGGTGTATTCCCAGGTATTTAATTTTCTTTGAAGCTACTGTGAATTGTGTCCTTGACTTGCTTCTTAGCCTGGCTATTATTGGTGTATAAAAAGGGTACTGATTGGTGGACACTGATTAGTGGACACTGAGATGTTACTGTATTTCTTGATCACTTCTAGGAATTTATGGTTGAGTTTCTGGGATTTTCTAAGTATTACATCATATTATAAGCAAAGAAGAAGAGTTTGACCTCCTCTGTCCCCATTTGGATGCCCTTTATATCCTTCTTTTCTCTGTTTCATTCCACAACTATGTTAAATACTTGTGGCAATAGGGGACATCCTCATCTAGTTCCAGTTCTAAGTGGAAAAGCTTTCAGTTTTACTTCATTAAGGATGATATCAGCCATGGGTTTGTCATAGATGGCTTCAGTCAGCTTAAGAAATGTGCCACCCATGCCTATTTTCGTAAGTGTTCTTGTTAGAAAAGGATGCTGAATTTTATAAAACGCTTTTTCTGCATCTATTGAGAGGATCATCTGGCCTTTGTTTTTTGCTTCTATTGATATGTTGAATTACATTTATGGATTTGTGTATGTTAAACCAGCCTTATATCCCTAGGATGAAGCCTACTTGATCACAATGTATAATTTCTTTAATTAAGTGTAACTGTGTCACTGAAATCTGTCAGGTAAGATATTGCTGAGTATTTTTGCCTCAATATTCATTAGTTAAATTTATCTGTAGTTCTCCTTTTTAGTTGGATCCTTTCTTGGTTTTGGTATCAGGGTGATGTTTGCTTCATAGAAAGTGTTGAGGAAAGTTCCTTCCTTCTCAGTGTTTTAAGATAGGTTCTGTAGTACAGGTACAAGCTCATCTTTGAAGATTTGATAGAATTCTGGTGTAAAGCCATCTGGTCCAGGGCATTTTTGTTGGAAGCTTTTTTATTGCTTCTTTGATCTCAGTGCTTGATATTGGTCTGCTCAAGAGATCTATTTCTTCCTGGTTAAATCTAGGGAGATGGTATGATTCTAAGTATTGTTCCATTCCCTCCATGTTGTCAAATTTCTGGGCATGGAGTTTTCTTGGTAAGAAATATACTCTTGTATCTTTTTGGTATCAGTTGTTATTTCCCCATTTTTGTTTCTGATTGAGCTTTTTAGAGATTTTACTTTTCTGTTTCCACCTTATCTAACCAATGGTTTATCAATTTTATTTATCTTTCTAAAGAACCAACTTTTTGTTTCATTAATTTTCTTAATGATTCTTTTCAATTTCATTTATTTCTGATTTAATTTTAGTTATTTCTTTTCTTTCTGCTAGTTTTGGGATTGGATTGCTCTTCCTTTTCTGTTTTTTAAAGATGTTTCATTACATTATTGATGTTCTCTCTTTCTGTTTTTTGGATATATGCATCTTAAGCAATAAATTTTCCTCTTAGGACTGCTTTTGGAGTGTCCCATAGGTTTTGGTAGCTTGTGTTTTCATTGTTGCTATGTATGAGGAAGTTCATAATTTCCTCCTTGATCTCTTCCTTGACCCAACTGTCATTGGGTTGTTTAGTTTGAATGCTTTTATGTGGGGATGAAGATTTCTGTTGGAGTTGAGTTCCACCTTTATCACCTTGTGGTCAGGAAAAATACAAAGCATAATTTCATTTCTTTTGCTTTTGTTGAGGTTTGATTTGTGTCCTAGGATATGATCTATTTTGGAGAATGTTCCATGGACTGACAAGAAGAACATATGTTCTTCAACTTTGGGATGGAGTGGTCTATATATACCTATTAAGCACAGTTGTTCTGGGGTCACATTTAAGTCCAATGTATCTTTGTTTAATTTCTGCAAGAGGGGTGTTAAAGTCCCCAGATAATATGGTGTTATAGGATACCATATTGCTGAGACCTATTAAAATCTTTTTCATAAATCTGGAAGCACTTAAGTTGGATGTGTAAATATTTAGATGAAATCTCCTCTTGTTGTATGGTTTCCTTGACCAATATGAAGTGTCCATCTTTGTCTTTCTTGACTTTAGTTGCTTTAAATTCACATGTATCTGAAAATAAAATTACAGTCCCTTCTTTCTTCTGATTTCCATTTGCCTGAAATATTGTTTTCCAACCCTTCACCCTGAGTCTTTTTTTATCCTTTGAGGTTAGCTGTGTTTCCTGGAGATAACTAGTGCTCTTTTATCCATTTGGCCAGCCTGTGCCTCTTCAGTGGGGAATTCAAGCCATTTACATTTATTCAAACAATAGATAAGCATGGGGGAGTACTATTCACCTTACTTTGGGAAAGTCTGTTGCTTTTATCCTTTGTGCCTTTGTGGAAGACTGAGAAAAGTAGAAAAATCTCCACCCAAAGTGAGGAAAGAGGAAAGAAATAAAAAAGAAAGAATAAAAGGGGCTGAACACCCATAGTAGAAATGGAGGAGCCTTTGCTATTGAAGAAAGTAAAAATGAAAAAATAAAAATATAGTCACACCAAACTAAACAAAAAACACCAATTAAAAAAAAAAACTAAGGAAAAAATTGAAAAAAAAAGAAGAAAACCAGGACAATATATAAATTGCAATATGTTGCCTGGACACGATGTGGTGCTGTGGTGTTAGAAGATGTAGAAGACACATGCTGGTTTTGCCGAATAAGCTGGGGGCCAAAATCCACTGTCTAGTTGCCAAAGAAACCCAGTCCTGATTTCCAGATTTATTTGCCATCAATCAGGGATTGGTTGCGTTGCTAGCATTCAATCTTCATGGGATTAGGATCCAGAAGCTCTTCCCAGATGTCTTAGTCAGCATGTCTTGACCTTGCAAAGAGTGTCCCCTGGCAACAAGTGGCTTTCCTAGGGATTCCGGAGCTGTTCAACTTACCCCATAATGGCTACCTGAGCTCAGAAGGTGTGCCAGATCTGGTCATGCACCAGGCCCAGTAGACTGTTCTTCCCAGTGGCCTTCCCACTGTGATGCCCTACTAGTAGCCAAGCCAGTGGGGTTTCCATCCCGCCCAGTGATTAATCCCTGCTGCTGGATGCTGTTCAAGTTTACTCACTCTCTTAAGCCCTTCCAAGGCAGCTCCAGCGAGGAGCCAAGTCCAAAAACAAAAATCTGCAGGATTCTCTTTCCTGTTTCTAGTTCTCCACCAGAGGACTGACCACTCTCTGCCCATACCCAGGTACTTGCCTTCACTGCTGGTTCTCCTCAGCTCTTGACCTCCTCATTAGCTCCTTGAGTATCCCTGTTGCTTTACAGTGCCCCACAGTGATGCTTCTGGTCCTCTCTTCCCTGTTTCACTGCAAATGGCTGGTAAGGAGACGTCTGTAGTCTGTCATCTTGCTCCTCATATTGGTCTTCCTTCTCTAATTCTTTCAGATATGATATTAGGTTGTTAATTTAAAATTTTTCTGACTTTTTGATGTGAGCATTAAAGGCTATGAATTTTCCCCCTTGGAATTCTTTTGCTAAATCCCATAGATTTTGATAGTTTGTGTCCCCTTTATCATTCAGCTCAAGGAATCCTTTGATTTCCAACTTAATTTCATTATTGATCCAGTAATCATTCAGCAGCAGGTTGCTTAATTTCCATCAGTTTGTATAGAACTGAATATTACTCATGGATTTGATTTCTAGTTTTATTACATTATTGTCTGAGAAGATACATAGTATGATTCTGATATTTTCAAATTTCTCAAGACATTATTTATTACCTTAGATATGATCAATCTTGGAGATGGTCCCATGTACTGATGAGAAGAATGTATGTTCAATAGTTTGGGGCAGAGTGTTCTGTAAATGTCTGCTAGGTCCATTTGTTTTAGAGACCCACTTAAGTCCAAGGTTTCTTTATTTTTTGCCTTTACAATTTGTCTAGTTCTGACAGTGGGGTGTTAAAATCCCCAGAAGTTATGAAGCTACCATTTATTTCCTTGCTTAGCTTTACTGGAATTTGCTTTATATATCTGTGAACTCCAGCGTTAGGTGCATATATATTTAGTATTGTTATATCTTCTTGTTGAATTCCTCCTTTTATTGTTAGACAGTATGACCCACCAACGGTCACTGTATATACATAGGAAAAATGGGAAATTATAGCTAAATGTACCTTTATTTATAAAACATTCATTACAAATGTTTATAAAATGTTTTTCTACCTGTTAACATAAAAATACAAAACATGTTAAAAATTTTTGTTTATTAATTCCCTATGTATGGTAACAGTTGAGACACCCTATATAATGACTGTATTTCTCTTTCTTTACATTGTAAACTTAAAGTCAATTTTATCTGATATGAGAATGTCTACATCTGCTCTGTTTTGGTTTCTGATTGTGTGGAATTTTATTTCCATCCTTTCATGTTAAGTTTGTGTGCATCCTTGTGGTTTAGCTGTGTTTGCTGAAGTCAACAGATGTTTGGGTTGCTTTTTCATTCAGTCAGTCCGCCTATGTCTTTTGAGAAGAGCATTTAGACTTGTAATAGTGAATGATAGAATTGATATGTGGGATGCTGTTCTGTTCGTCATGTTGGCTAGTACTTCTTTGTTTTCCCTTTTATGCTATTGTTTTATAAGAGTTGTGAGTTTTAGCGTTTTTAGGTGGTTTTGCACTGGTGGATATCTATTGTGCTGATTTATGACTAATGCAGTTCTGAGTATTTCCCGCAAAGGAGTTCTGGTCATGACAAATTCCCTCAGTGTTTGCTTGTCTGGGAGACTTAATTTCTCCATCAATTGTGAAACTTAGTTTTACAGGATAAAAAATTCTATGCTAGAAGTTGTTCTATTTAAGAAGATTGAAGGACCTCAGAGGTTCCCAGCACGACTGTGCGCACTTGGCAGCTTCTCGGCTTTTCCCGTCCAGCCACCCGGTCTCGCCCGGCCGCCCGCGCACACTTCGCATCCTGCAGATGCCCGAGGTGCTCGGGTTGGGAGACTGAGACCCCGGGATCCGCAGCAGAGTTCATGGCGGCACCTGCCGAGATGGCCGGGAACAAGGCACGTAAGACCACGCAACCGAGCCTGCAAGGACTGAGCTTGAAGAGGAATGTGCAGCTCAGCTCAGGAGACTGGGAGACAAACTG
>CAUYRH010128646.1:0-16265 GCA_963574655.1 Perodicticus potto | reverse complement strand
TACAGAACCTTCCGTGGCAGTGATTTCCTTTGACATAGAGAGGGAACACAAATCTTAGACTCCACATTTTCACACTCACTTGATTTGAGGAGGGAAAAATATTCTCTGGGGATTGCAAATCAGAAAACCACTTCCTCCGGGGAAAGTGAATAATGACTTCAATAGAAGGTGGACATCAATTTTAATTAGTTGGTTATTTGATCTCATGTCGTCAGTGATAGTGGATCTCAAAGGGGAATTAACTGTGCTTAAGTCTGAGACGGCTTAGAACCGAAACACTCTGAGAGGGAAGATTCCACCCAATTAACACGAAACTTTCAGCCAATTAAATATGCAATGAATTAAACGCTGTGGTGGAATGACTCCATCAGACCCCAAAACCAACGCACAGGGGGACAGGAAGAGCAAGTGAACTAACGGTGGCGTCCACAGGCGCGGGCAACGTCGTCGAGAGAAAAGCAAATTTCTCCTAAAGCCAACTCAGCCACTCAGGGCTGGCTGTAAGTCGGGCAGAGAGAGGTTTCAGGAGCACCTGGCCATGGGCCTCCTCCAGTTCCGTGTCTCTGCTCCCCGATGCTGCCTGCACCACCCCTCGGCATCGACACACGACAACGTAGCTATTTGGTGATCTGTTAGCTGAGTAGCTAGTCAGTCATCAACAGGACACACACTACTTCCCATTTTGGCTCAATGGTTATGTGCTTATTCTCTGTGAAAAAGAAAAAAATTATTCGAAGATCTCTCATATGCCTATAATTTACTACTGGAAATAGATTATCAAAATGTGCAAATCACTGGGGGCTCATTTTCCTTCTCCGAGGGCTTTCAGCCCATCAACCCTCCTTGTTCAAAAGACGAATGTGTAAATCAGAAAATCCCTCCATCCGGCAGACCGGCCGGCTTTAAGTTAAGCACCGTTTTAAAGAAGAATGAAAAGCAGACTGTCCATTCCAAAGTAATGAAGGCAATTGGCAAATTTTAGTTCACAAATTACACCCTAATTGTCACTATCAGTGAAGAGCCTGTTAATGTGCCCTTTATCCTTTGAAGAATGTGAGGGAAAGGGAAGACTCGGCAAGAAGCAGAAAATCAAACAAGGAGGCCCGAATGTTTTGCATTCCCCAGTGTTACCATCTTCTGAGTGGAAAAAGCCCTGGAAATTGTCTTTGGAACAATCGTGGAAAAGTGCAACTACAAGCAGGGACACTGAAATGCTAACAGGGAGACAGTCACCAGATTCAGGAAACATTTCTGCCACTCAACTTAGGTAACACTTAGTCTTAACTAACAATCCCAGAAGAACTGGTGTAAATATGTAAAAGGAAAGTTTGAGATTTAGTGTTCGCTGTCTGTGTGTTAAGACCAGCTGTCTGTGGTTCTGACCTGAACGTTGATTTTTCCTGCAAGATCAAGTGAGCCTGAGCCCACTTGTGAAAAACACATCATTTATCCAATTTTATAAAAGAGAAAGCAGAAATTCTAAGAAAACTCAGACATCCAGGACATGCTGGGGCTGGAATTAGAACCCAGGACTCTACATCAAACTCCACACACAGATCTCCCTCCCTGGGCATCAATCCTGTGCAATGGTCATTTAAAGTCCAGCAAGAAGGCCCCTGCGGCCCTGGTTAATATCCTGCATTGTGAGGACAGTTCTGAGGGCGAGAGCCTAACTTGAATTTCATATATACATTTAATTAAATATATGTGTTTGTGTGTACATATGCCTGTATTATTATTATTATTACTTTACATTATATCAGGTTGAATGTGCGCATCAGAGGTGAGTAACAACGGGTCTGCGTTCTGTCTTCTGTCATCTTCTAGGAACTCGGCCACCAAATCACAGAAGGACGAGCATTTGGCTTATCATTGGGAAATAAGCAACATTCTCTCCCTGGGATTATCAAGACACAAACCACAGAAAGGTGCCAGAAAGACCTGCTGGTGGAGGTGGTCTTTCCCGAGGGTGGTCAGTGCACCCTGTGACTCCTCCCAGGAGGGCAGCGGCCACTCTGTGTCCTGCTTTCAGGGCTGAGAGAGCCCAGGGGGCCTGGTCGGGGCCCCCTCTCCCTGACGGGCGGCGGGACACTGGACAGACCCCTTTCCCCTGCTGGGATCCAGTTCCTATCTGAGAAATGAGAAACTGTGCTGGAAAATCTCATTGCTCTTCCCCAAGTTCAAGATGATGTGATCCAAAGCCAAACATTTTAATTGACTCAGTCACAATATGCATGATTCAAATCAGGCTTCGGCAAACTACAAGAGGTTGCCAGATGAAATAAAAGGCATCTAGCATAAGTGTACCCAATGCAACATTTGAGACACTCTAAAAAAATGTATTCTTTGTTTATCTGAAATTCAAACTCAACTGGGAGCTCTGAATTTTTATTGGCTGCAACTGGCAACCCTACCTGGGCCAAACCCAGACCACTGCCTGTTTTTGTAAATAAAGTTTTATTGGCACACAGCCACACTCACTCATTCATATCTCCCATGGCTGCCTTCCCACCAGGATAGCAGAGTGAAGAACAGAGACTGTTTAGCCCAAGAGCCTCAAATGTTTACTATTTGGCCCTTGGCAAACAAATAAACAAACCAGTTTTCCCATCTCTGATTTAGATTGTGTGTTGTCTGTAGAACTCATCAAATGTTGGTTTGGGTGTTGGCAACACACAGTGGGACTTGGTAGCCAGCTCTCTTTTGTACTTAACTATTTATTTAATACGTGCTTGTCTCCCCTAACGCAGACTATTAACTCCTTAAACTATGACCTTACACAGTGTCAGCAGCCCTGAAAATCTCTGCACACACCATAGATACTATGGATAATCAATATGGGACTCATTTATTACTAAGCACAGTTTCTTGCAGGCCTGGTGTGTGCACAAGCACTGCTGATAATGCTGCCCAGGGGACACTGCTGGAGCCTTGGGCTCCACAGGTGACCCAGGAGAGGGCAAGCCCAGGAATTTGCCTTGATCTTCACTTCATTCAGTCCCAAACAGGGTAATAGGGATACGGCACAAGACACCACATTCAAGACAATTCTCTTTCTTGTTAACAGAATAAAGCCCTCAAGAGAGATTCGGCACATTGGCTCCTAGCAAGGACTGCCCAATTGGCAAATTTGTTCAATTAAGCAAATATTTTTCATGGGCAAAAGCTGAAGCTTTTAATTTCCCCAACACAATAGAAATATCCGCTGGATTTCTTGAGGTCTAATGCTGAAGACAACATCTTAAGCCCAGAATCACATGTGCTATTCTGTCCTGCCTTAAATCCTCGTCTGAAAGCTTTCCCGAGAGCTTTGAAAGGGGCTTCTTGCTCCTCTTGCAAAGAAACCCCAAGATGGGCCTTATTCCTCCATTTCAAAGGAAGAATAGGAAACATTTTAAATCTTACAAAGGAGGCAAGAGGCAGCAATCTCCCCAGCTGACAGCGGCTGTGGCCGTGTGAGGAAAGAATCTGAGAGACGCTGGTCCTTCCTCTCCATAGGGCAGAGACAAGGGAGCCACAGGCAGCAGAGGGGCCAACACGGCAGCCCTGGGCCCCTGGGCCTGGCTAGGGTAGTCTCCCTGTGTGGGCAGAGTGTGTGGACGTGTCACTGTGGGTTCCCTGTGTGGGCAGAGTGTGTGGACCTGTCACTGTAGGTTCCCTGTGTGGGCAGAGTGTGTGGAAGTGTCACTGTGGGTTCCCTGTGTGGGCAGAGTGTGTGGAAGTGTCACTGTGGGTCCCCCATGTGGGCAGAGTGTGTGGACGTGTCACTGTGGGTCCCCATGTGGGCAAAGTGTGTGGACGTGTCACTGTGGGTCCCCCATGTGGGCAGAGTGTGTGGACGTGTCACTGTGGGTACCCAATGTGGGCACAGTGTGTGGACGTGTCACTAGGGGTTCCCTGTGTGGGCAGAGTGTGTGGACCTGTCACTGTGGGTCCCTCGTGTGGGCACAGTGTGTGGACGTGTCACTGTGGGTCTCTCGTGTGGGCACAGTGTGTGGACGTGTCACCGTGTGTCCCCTGTGTGGACAGAGTGTGTGGACGTGTCACTGTGGGTCCCCCGTGTGGGCAGAGTGTGTGGACCTGTCACTGTGGGTTCCCTCCCTGTGTGGGCAGAGTGTGTGGACGTGTCACCATGGGTACCCTGTCGGCAGAGTGTGTGGACGTGTCACCTTGGGTCTCCTGTGGGCAGAGTGTGTGGATGTGTCACCTTGGGTCCCCTGTGGGTAGAGTGTGTGGACGTGTCACTATCCTCCTCTGTAGCAGAGTGTGGACACGCAGCCATGGCTGGTGTTTCCAAAGGCTAATATTCATCTGGCCACCTCAAAGTTCAAATTTTGAGTCTTCTGAGAGCCTGCCCATCAAGGTGAGTCTAATGGCAGCGGTCTGGGGCCTGCTTATTTCTGAGGCCACCATCTAAGTGCCTCAGGAGCCTCTGTTTTGTTGTCTGCCAACATGTGGGAACAACTAGTGTGGAATTCCTCAAGGGCCCCGGAAGTACTGATTCTCACCCCCAGGCCCTCCCCTCTTTGCAGCCCTACAGGGGTACAGCCAGGAAGGAGGCTGGAATTCATGGTGGTCCTCAACAGAGAATCCTGGGCAGCGCCTCCTCTTTCCAGCCCCCTCCCTGCTTATTGAAGAACAGTCAACTCCTGTGATGCCTTTAAAATGAGATGGCGTCTCAAGAACAAGGCTGTTGTGTAGACCAATGTGCCTCCTACCACTCAGCTATTTCCCGCCCGGGTGAGGAGCTTTACTTGGTCAACAGTGGCCTGGGCAGGGGCCTTTGCACTCAGGTGCCATGTTTATCTTCCTCGAGTGTCCCACAAAACACACCACGAGGGCTCTGTTCTTTGTTCAGGACACACTGAAGGCCCTTGTGATGCTCCGGTGAGATACTGTGAGTTCTTTTTATATCCTTTTCTCTAGGTAGAATTGCAAGGAAACTGAAATGGGATTCAGAAAATCTGGGTCTGGCCTGGGTCTGGCCTGGGTCTGCTGCTGTGTGACTCTTTCCCTCTGGCATCGCTGCCACATCCTCATCTGTAAGGGGAGGAACTTGAACTGCTTTTGGGATGGGAGGCTGATTGACGAGGCTTCCCGTGGTGTGTTCTGCACACCCCGCTCACCCACCACAGAGCCAGGGGCACCCCAACATCCTCCTTACTCACCCTCCTCCCAACAGCATCATGGCCACCCCAAATGGGGCTCCCGATTCTACTATGCAGATAGGGGTTCTGTTGAGATAAAAAGTCTGGCGTGGCCAAGTCCGGGAGGTGAGTCTGTGTGTTAGAGAAGTTTCCCCAAGAAGAAGTTCTCACGTGGACCCACCTCTCTGCGTAGCAGGACACAGGACTCTGCTGCCAAAGAAGATTTGGTCTTGGGTCTTTGGAGTGGCCACTTCATGCTTCTTGAAGCAGTTTTCTCTCATTGACCAGAGAAATGAGGCCTCATCCCCGACAGCGGCCCCAGGCAGGAGGCTAAGGGTAAGCCAGCCCTATCCACAAATGCCAAAGCGCCTCAAACTGCTCGGAATAGGGAGTGGCCCCCTGTGGGGTTGAGGTCCTGCTCGTGCCCCCCTCAGGCATATTCAGTGACCCCACTGGTGTAACACAAGCCCCGCCAGCTTCTTCATGCCTCGGACCACAGTTCCAGTTCTAATCACAGTTCTCCACCTGGCCTGCACCTGTTCGTCTCCGGCTGGACTCCCTGAGCCCAGTTGAAAATAACCCTGGGACTGGACTTCGGTCTTCCCACCAGAGAATTGCCATAGGAGGAGCCACTAAATGGACAATTATAATGTCTTTAGAAAGGGTTTTATCGTGATTTAATTAAACATCCTAAAAGATTTGCTATTTATGAGATAAGAACTTCGAGTTACCTTCTCATCTCCACTATTTATTTCCGACAAAATTCTGTGTCTTAGGATTATTTTCAGGTAAGCTTGCAGGAGGCAGACTTGGGACTCCCACTGTTACTATTTTTTTTTAGAAGGTTCTAAGTGATAATTTATTACAGGGACTGTCGAAGTCATTGAAGGCAATGTCCCATGTCTGGGGGCGTCAGATTAAACATAAGACGCCCAATTAAACTTATATTTTAGATAAAGAAGTGGCAAATTTTTAGTATTTTTCAAATATTGCATGGGGCATACAAAAAATAACTCACTCTTTATCCGAAACTCAAATTTAACTCTGCATCCCATCCTTCCGTTTTCTAAGACTGGCCACCCAGCCCACCCCTGGTGACGTATGCAACCTTTAGCCCGCTCCTCAGCCCACCTGCTCCTCAGGTCGGCTAGGAGGGCACAAGCCATGGTGAGTTTCCCCATGAGGGAACCTTACACAGGCGAGAAGGTTCAACTCCAAATTCTGTTCAGATTATACATACGTCTCTGCTTGGAAGTACTAGGAAAACAATGTGTAAATATCTTTATTTAAATCACTCATTTCTTAGACGTGGAAGAGAAGCAATTATCTAAAAGTGGAAACCCAGTGGTTTTTTGGAAGTACAAAACACCAGTCCCTGTACAGACGAGGGAGAATACGTGGACGATCAATCCCGCCTCTACAGCCAGCAGAGTCCCCTCCCGTCCCAAGGAACGGCAGCATCGACCCAGCCCCAGGCGCCCACGCCTGGCGTCACCCATGCCTTGCATCGCCAAGGTCCCATCGCTTGGGCTGGGACCAAAGCCCAGCAGTCTCCATGTGGTTTCTCTTTAGCCCTTCCTCCCCCTGTGAGCAAGGGGTCAGACCAAACACAGGGTCCCAAGTTTCCTGCCACCCCACAGGCACCTCTTAGCTCTGATCACGTGGGCATCTTGAAAGCACCAAACCATCACATCCATCTTGCTCCGGACCTCTTGCCCAGACTGTCCCCCAGTGGAGACTCTCTTCTCCCCATCTTTGCCCCAGTAACTCCCATCAGTCCCCCAGGTGCTCGACTGCGTCTGCTCTGCACCCCTGTGTGCGTCGCACCAAAGCCCTCAGTGCATTGTGGTCACGTGACCCTGCCTCCCCGAGGACAGAATTACAGCTTCTCACTTCTCTGACTCTACCCAAACCTGATGTCCAGCTAAGGCTACGTGCAGGGCTGGCCAGCTTCCACGAGGGGCCTAGCAACCCGCACTCTAAGGACGACAGCGCTGCAGGACCCTCTCCACCTTCCCGTCAGGGCCGGCCAACTGACCAACTGGTTGTGGTGCTGAGGCAGAGTGAGATGTCCCAGGCTGGGCCACACAAGGCCCCGAGGCCTCTGCCTGGGGGAGCAGCTTCCCTGGGATGGAGACAGTCGAGCAGCCCCGAGGAGAAACCCAGTGAGGGCACCAGCGGTCGTCAGCATGACTGTCCAGCCCTGCAGCTGGGTGGATTTCTGCCCACAGCTGTCAAGGGACTTCCAGCGAGAACTGCCCAGTCAGGCCCTTCCTGGATGCCTGCCCAACCAGACTTTGGGAGTTAAAATGAGGGCCGTGGTTTTGAGCTGTGAACCTTTGTGATGATTCATTACATGACATTAGGTGACAACAGTGGACACACACACACAAAATTGGTATGAAATAATTACTCATTCTCTGTAACATATCCCAGGCCATTCTTTCCTTCACTTATTTACACATCTATTATTGGACACTGACCGGGACTTGGTCCCACGGCTTTTCTATTTCCAGAAGTGCACCCCACAAATGAAGACTCACAGAGATTGAGGCTCATCTGAACCTACGCCAGGGTCAGTCCCTGAGGGGCCCAAGGGGCTGGGTGGTGGTGGTGTCATAGCTCACGCAACCTCAAACTCTTGGGCTTAAGGATCCTCCTGCCTCAGCCTCCTGAGTAGCTGGGACTGTGGCACCCACCATAACAGCAGCTAATTTTTCCACTTTTAGTAGAGTCAGGGTCTTGTTCTTGGTCTTGAACTTCTGAGTTCAATCGATCCTCCTGCCTCGGCCTCCCAGAGTACTAGGATTGCAAGCAGGAGCCACCATGCCTAGCCTCTGTGTTTGTTTTTAAAAACTAGCTGCAGGATGTTCCTTTGTTCTCCTTGACCGACTGAGACAGGAGCCATACAGACTGGGGCTAAGCTGGAATGTCTCCTCATCTTCCTTGTCAAGTTATTGCATTTTTTGGCTGAGACGTTAGGGTCCTCAACTCGCAGAGGGAATCTCTCCCCTTGGAAGAGGGGGAACCGTCTGTCTATTCCGGAGGCTTGTGGCCCGCTAGTTCACTGGGAAGCATTTTTGTGAGCAGCCTCTGTGTGCCAGGGAGCAGCCCTGGGAGCTCAGAGCAAGGGAGGGCTCTGCCCCTCCAGAGGCCTGTGTTCCCCTTGGGGACCGAGGCATGAGATCTGTGACAATGTCTGACCAGAGCAAGATGCAGAATCTACCAAGAAGGCAGAGCTAAGAGAAGCCCTGAAGATGTCTCGTGTTTTGAGAGGAAAAGCGGCACATAGGACCACCAAGCTCTGGCATGGCTGTCCCCGCTGTTCCAGAGAGGAGCCAGTTGCCTTGGGGCTGTGACTGCAGGGACTCCCCAGCTCCTCAAGATGGCACTTACTGCCCCTAAACCCCTCCTGGGACACAGGGTAAAAGTCACCACCAGACCTTGAAGATAGGAAACTGAGCAGCCTGGGGACAGAGCCGGGCATCAGGGTCCAGGTACTTTGAATTCTGCTCAAAGTTTTGCTGCCAACTCATGACTCTGGGATGTTAGGGGACTCCATTGAGATAAAAGATGTGAAATGCTTGCAAAGTTGAAACCTCCGCGTTAGTCACAGCCTGTCACAGCCCAACACAACTGGCTTGACAAATTAACCAGCAAGGAGGTCAGGCGTTTAAGGAAGGAGACGTAGGGTGATTACCTGCGTGGGATTTTTTTATCATGTAGATTCAAGGTGGTGTTTAAGGCAGAGAGTGAGGAGAACCGTCTGCACAGCAGAGCACACGGGGGCTCCCTGGCAGCCCAGAGGCGGCTCGAGGGCTCTGGGAGTTTGTCAAAGCCCTGGAACACTCCACCAAGGCAGAAGAGGCCCAGGAGGAGGCTGGAAAAGGTACATGACTCATTTTACCAAGGTCTCAGCTGTGCCAGGGCCTTCTAGGTGAGGTGGGTTCAGGAGAGACAGAGCGTCAGTGTGGTGGCCTCAAGGTCCCGCCTATCTCCCACTCCTGGGCACGCAGGTCACTAAGGGGCATCCCTGCCATCCCGAATGGGGCTCTCCTGACCTTTCAGAGGCTGCCCTATGTGAGCAGGTGAGAAGACGTGTCCTCAGCAGCGGCCACCACCCTCACCCCTATCTATCTCTGCTCTCCTCCTGCTCAGCCCAAGTATCTCCCCGGCTAACTGACATCTTGAAGAACTAATAAATTCACATCAGCATGTATGTGACAAATGATAACTTAATAACTTTGTTTCCTAAGGATAATTTGGTAGGACTAATCCTTTTATCGACAGCAGTGCAACAGCGCAGGGGATGTGTCAGGGCCGTGGCAAGTGATGGCAGAGGCTGTTTGGGAGAGAAGTTCTCTGCCCTGCACACCTGAGGTCACTGCCAGCCGCTCCACCCCTTCCCAGCTCTGCATGCAGCTGCCGGCACCCGGAGCCAGCACATCCCTCCTGTGGCCGAGGGCAGGGCAGCCCCAGCCCAAATGACGCCCACACTCAGGGTGCTTCTCCTGGCGGGAGGCTGAGGCCCTGCCTTTGAATCACCTTGGAGGATGGGCGTGCGGGCTGGACACACAACTTTTCACTTCCTCATCTTTCTTGCCTATCTCTGCATGTTGCATACGAGGACAGTGGGTCCTCAGAGAGAGACTCTTTTCCCTACCTTTGGAAAAGAGCAAAAACCCTGGCTTTCATCTCATAACCCTCAATCTAGCCCACTAAATCCCCAATTAGCAATTCAAAAAGATTAATTTGCACTCTGCTCTGGAGCAGAGCTCCACACAGTGCTGGTGGGGTTTTGAGCGTCTTATTTTTGTCACCAGTTAAAGGGAACTAGCTGAACCCCCACAGAAGGGATGACATTCTAGAGGTTTCCTCCCCACACACGCCCCATACAGCTATGAGCTGTGCATCTGATGATGGGTCCTGCCGTGGAGGCGCCCAGTGTCCAGCCCTCCTACCATTCCAAGGAGACCAGGCCCCATGGAGGCCCCAGGACACAGGGACCCTGTGTGATGACTCTGTGGCAGTGGCCGAGCCCACTGACAAGAGAATTCTGGGAGTTTCCATTTACTTTCTAAGAGAATTTCAGAGCCATTATATTTTTAAATAACCTTTCGTTTTGGACTAGTTTTAGGTTTACAGAAAGCATTGTGAAGATAGCACAGAGAGTGCCTGTGTCCCCTTCCTCCAGCACCCCATGTGACCACGACACGTGGACCATTGCGAGCCGTTTCTCTGCTAACAGGCCCGAGTCTCTGTGTGTTCCCCCCGACATCCTCTCTGCTCCAGGAGCCCGCAAGCCACCATATTTTCATTCTAAAATCTATAAAGAGACCGAAGACCCTCCCTGCCCAAACCCACACCACACCCTCACCATATCAGCGTAGGCGGATGGTGACTAATTAGCTGGCTCACTCATTAGCCTCCAAGATACACTTATTAATCGCGGTGATCATGTATTCCAGAAGGCCGCCCTCACCGCCTCAGTGCCTGCCCCGGAGACGTGCCGGCTTCATCCCTCCTGCCCACCGCATCACAGACAACAGCTAATACTTTGTCTATCGACTCTGTTAATCAAAGCAAAAGATCCAGCAGAAGATAACAAACAATGACGCTTCATAACAGAGCTGAGAACAGGGCGCTGCTCTTTCTGGCTGCAGGGAGGAGAGAACAGAGAGAAACCAGAACTGTGGGCGCGGAAGACGGGCCCTTTGCCGAGCCCCACGTCCCTCCCTCATCTCGGGCCGGGAAGCAGGGGCGAAGGGACAACCCTCGCTCTAGAGGGTCCAAGGATTATTTTGATAAGAAGTGTGAGACAAAAGAAATAAAGATAACTTTGCAAATTCAAATACTATTTTTAATCCACTTTCCTAAAACAAAGACAGGAAATCTTTTTCTTATTAGCAATAATAAGCTACATGAACAAAAGTAATTTTTTTTCTGGAAACATTGGCACAAAAAAAAATGATGAAATATAGAATTTGCTACTCCACAGGAACGCCTCTCCCAGTCACCCCAGACAGTAGTGTCTCACTGCACCTGAGGGTGGCATTTGCCCTCGGTAGGGAGACGAGCATCAAGGAGACAGGGCACAGGTGGGGCGGCGGCGTTCAGGTGAAGGTGTGTTGGTGCAGGTGGGTGCTGTCAGGGCGTCTCCATTTCAGACGAAGCCCTGGATCCCAGTGTATCAGCTCCTCCTCCAACAGGAACGTTTTAAATGATACGTGGTGCTGCCTCTTGAAACTCCAGTGCAGCCCCCATAAGAAAGAGAGCACGTCCATGCCGGAGAGGGCGGCCTCGGCAGACTCACCTCTACGTTCAGCGCCCAGGCCACAGAGCACAGGCTGGGCTGGTGTGAAGCCACCTGCTCACATGCCCAGCTCATCCCCCATAAGGACCTTGGAGACCACCCAGCACCCGGTCCCCGCAGGCCACCTGCCGTCTGCACACAGAAGCTCCAGCAACGACGACCTCCTCACCTCCTTTCATGCTTTCATTTCCTTTCTTTCCTCAAGAAATGCACAGTAAGCGTCTGCAGTGCTACCAGGGTGTAACGAGAAGAAGAGCCTCTAGCTGGCTGCTGGTGAGTGTGCGCGCCCCTCACAGGACACGGCACCCGTGAGAGCGTGTGAGACTGTGTGTTAAACACATGCAAACGTGGCCTAGACAAACCCCCCCGCGAGCAGCAGGTGTCAGTGAATCAGGACCGACGGCAGGATTTGCTGTCCGTGGTGTCTCCAAAGCAGGTGTGTGACGGTGGCTGGTCCACAGGGTGCAGGAAACACTTGCTCTGAATAAACACTGTACGGAGCAGTAGGATGGGGTCATGGGGAAAGCGTTCCAGGCGTAGGAGTAGCACGAGCAAAGGGCTCAGGTGGGCAGGAGCACCGGCCAGCAGTGGAGAGGCCGGTGCCAGGGCTGCGATGCTCAGAACAAGAGACGCCCCGGCAGGCGGGGCCAGGGTGGCCAGCCCATGGGTGATTCTACCCCAGAAAGGGGGGAAGCCTTCAATGGCTTTAAATAAGACAGCCACCACCAATTCTTAAACTAGAGAGCTCTGCTGCGCCTGAGGGGGAGAAGGAGTAGGTGAGCCGGGGGCACAGGGCGGCCGTTTGCTCTGTCACCCACACGGGAGTCGGTGGCAGCAGAGCACAGGAGGTGAGAAAGGGGGGCAGAAATATGAATTCCCAAATTAACTTGGGAATAAAATTGCAAGAATTTCCTTTTTGACTTGAACAAAAACAGTTTGGGGAGAAGGGGATGTGAGGGATGAGCCCTAACTTTCTGGCTCAAGCAGCTCAGAGCAGGCTGGTGAGTGGGAAATGGGGACATGGACTGGGTTGAACAGAGACCCCGTGCTCCCCCTGCACCCCAGATTAAACCCTCAAGATGCCTGAACACAGATGCTGTAGGTGGCAGATGTGTGGCTCAGGACAGGAGATAAAAATGTCAGAGCAAAGACATCTGGGCTGTAGTCAGGGTACACGCGCTGCTCGGAGGGGAGAGCAGAAGAGAAGCGATCAGGACAGTGCCAGGGAGAATGGGAGCATTTAACAGCTAATTAGAGCAGCGATGCTCAGAGTGTGGCTCGGGGAGCCCTGGGGATCTCCAAGACCCTGTTGGGGGTCTGCAAGGTCAAAACGATTTTGAAAATATTACTAAGACATCATGTTCCTATTCCACTCTCCTTCCTTCCCAAGTGCACGGCGGGGCTTTGCAGAGCCCACAGCTCCCTGGTTGATGTCACTGTGAGATCAGATGCAGGGTGGGGGGCAGCTTCCGGAAGGGTGTCCCTTCTGGGTACACTGTTTGGGCAGGAAGCAGTTGAGAGACTGCGGCTGTTCACCAGAGGGAACCAAGGAGAAAGACAGCTAATAGGAGACTCAAAGAAAGACCCAAACAATAGCCCTGGAAAGGGGCATAAACTTAATTGAAACTGACTGTGGAGAAACTCACGCCCGGGGCATTGTCAAAAACAATAGAGCAAGAAGCCAGCCTTAGTGGAGGGAACAGATGAGTGGGGAGCTAAGAGAGAAAGACACCTTCACAGACGAATGGGAGGGAGACAGTCCAAGACAGCCCTGCTAATACCGCTGTCACCCCAAGGTGACGGGGCACATGCCCACAGATGCATGCTCTGAGTACAGTGCAGGTAACAGACGTGTCTGAAATAGGCTCGTCAAAACACTAAACAAACAAGCCACCAAGCCAGCCTGGGGAGGGATAGTCAGATGCGGCATTGCTGCCATGTAGTCTGTGAAATGTTCCATTTTTACCAAGAACATTAGGAGACATATGAAGAAATAGGGAAGAGTGACCCATATACAGGAAAAAAAAAAAAAAGAAAGAAAGAAAGAAACTCAGGCAACAGAAATTGATTTTGAAAGGACTCGTTTGTCAGACATAACAGACAGAGACTTCAAAATAGCTACTGTAATTGTGTTCAAAGGACTAAATGAAATCATGCTTGAAGAAGTAAAGAAAGATATTTTGACAATGTCTCATCGAATAGAGACTATCAATACCTAAATGGAAATCATAAAGAATCAAATAAAAATTCTGGAATCGAAAAGTAAAATTACCAAAATAGAGAATTCACTAATGGGGTTCACAGTAGGTTTTAGCTGGCTGGGGAATCAGACAGTTTGGAGACAACTGATAGAGATGATGTAAAATGAATAAAAATGAAGAAGAAGGGTGACATGAACCTTGGAGAAACAGGCGGCACACAGGTGCCTAGACAAGCTGTGGTGAGAGGAGAGGGGAGACAGGGAGAGGTAGAAAAAACGTGACAAAATAATAGCTGAAAACGTCCCAAATTGATGAAAAATAGTAACTGAACATCTAAGAAATTCAATTATCTCCCAAGTAGGACGCACACAAAGAGATCAAACAGGTGTGACATAGTAAAACTGCTGAGTGACTAGGAGAAAGTCTTGAATCAGCAAGAGAAAGATGACTTATCACATACAGAGGGGCTCCACAGAGGTTAACAGATAATTTGTCATCAGGAATAATGGAGACCAGAAGGCTGGAGGTCACGTATGCAAAGTGCTGAAAGAAAATAAAAATGCTATCAAGACTTTTATATCTAGCAAAACTATCTTCATAAAATGAAGGAGAAATAGCCATTTCCAGATAAATGAAACTGAAGGGTCTATTGCTGGCACAATCGCCTTGTAAGAAATGCTGAAGAACGTTCCTCAGGCCGAAAACAAGTGCTACCAGGGGAAAGTTCAAATTCACTTGAAAAAAATCACTTAATAAAGCCATGCGAGTAATTGCAACTGTCAGTACAATAGTTGCCTGTTTCCTCTGCTAACTGATTTAAAAGCAAAGGTAGAAAATACTGTGTACACAGCTGGTAACATACAGGTGTAGGACACAGGTGACAATGACAGCTCTAAGGAGGTGTGTGACAGCAAAGTCATATTAGAATAAGAAAATAATATTATTTATTTTTTTTTATTATTCACAGCTTGAATTCACCTGTGATGGGCACATTATTATAATATAATAAATATATGATTACATAAAACAGTATTAATTACAATCTATTACTATATTATAATAGGAATAAGTTAAGAGGACCACAAATGGTGTATGAAAAGATTACTATTACTATAATAAAATCTGTATACTGGCTCTCCCTTCATGCTTTCTTTCCTTTCATGCTCCCTTCTTCTCTGAGCTTCAGCGTTTCAGTCAGTGACAGACTGCATCCGTGACAGTGGCCTTGTGAGATTGTCATGGAGCTGAAACATTCCTCTGACCTGATGACACAGCTGTCGCTCTGTCACAGAGCAACTCGCATGTTTGCTGTGGGACTGGTGCACACACGCCTACTGCACCACCAGTGACACACAAGTACAGCACGGTACAAGTACAAGTGCAAGTCACATACTGTCCATACACCTGACAATGATGATGAACACAGGTTACTGGCTATACCTTGTATTGTTATTTTAGAATATAGTCCCTCTAGTTATTAAAAATATAGGTAGCTGAAAAACAGCCTTGAGCATGCCCTCCAGAAGGTATCCAGGAAAAGGTGTTGTCATCACAGGAGGTGACGGCTCCTCCTGTGTTACTGGCCTTGAAAACCTTCTAGTGAGACAAGGCCTGGAGGTGAAGACAGAGATACTGCTGATCCTGACTCTGTGGCCTAGGCTGATTGGCGTGTTTGTGTCATAATTTAAAAAAAAGTTTTAAAAGTAGAAAAAGAATTAAAAATAGAAAAAGTTTATAGAATAAAGATAAAAATAAAGAAAAATATATATGCATACATATGTATGTGTGGAGATGGGGTCTCACTATACTGTCCAGGCTGGTCTTGAATGCCTGACCTCGAGCAGTCTTCTCTCCTTGGCCCCCCAGAGCATCAGGATTATAGGCTGCTTCACCTGGCTGAAAAGAAAAGATTTTTGTACAGCTGCCTGATGTGTTTGTGTTTTAAGTGTCATTACAAAAGAGCCAAATAGTTTTTAAAAATCAAAAAGTTTATAAAGTAAAAAAGCCACATAAGCTAACTTTAGTTTATTCTTGAAGAAAGAAAATTTTTTTTGAAGTTTGGTGCAGTCTATGTGTCCGGTGTTGATAAGGTCTGCACCATGCAGTGATGCCCCAGGCCTCACACACACTCGCCACTCACTCACTGACCCGCAGAGCAATTTCTAGGTCCACAAGCTCCATTCACAGTAAGAGCCCTACACAGTCTAACATTTTTAAAATCTTTTATACTATATTTTTACTGTATCTTTTCCATGTTTAGATATTTAAAAACTTACTTTGTGAACAGGTGTATAGCCTGGGAGCAGGAGGGCCACCCCACACCCCAGGTATACGGAAGGCTTTTCCATCCAAGTTTGTGTGAGGACAGGAGTACAGAGGATCTGCCATACAGCCCCATTATGTTCACCCAATGACAAAACTGCCCAGTAACACACTTCTCAGAATATATCCCTGTCATTCAGTGACACTAACTACATGTAACATAGTTATAGTAATGCATTATTGGTTTGAAACCTATAGATGTAATACATACAGTAATAGTAGCCCAAGAAGGGCAAGGGGACAGAGCTATATTGGACTGATGTGTTAACAGCTCACTCAACT
>CAUYRH010128645.1:0-12745 GCA_963574655.1 Perodicticus potto | reverse complement strand
CTCCCAACCCCGCCGGCGGAACCATGAGCTCCGGGCAGCAGCAGCCGCCGCCGCAGCGCAGGGTCACCAACGTGGGGTCCCTGCTGCTCACCCCGCAGGAGAACGAGTCCCTCTTCACCTTCCTCGGCAAGAAATGTGTGGCCAAGACGTTCTTCGCCACCCCTGCCCTCGAGGCCGGCAACTGGGACTTGGGAAGGAGGCGGGAGAGGCGCGGGGAAGGTCCCGCAGCCGGCCAGGCCTCCAGCCAGCCCGGGCCCGGCTTCGGCGCCTGTAGCCCTGCTCCCCGGGTGCGCGCCAGGGCGGCTGGCTGCATGCCTCACCGAGCAGCTGGGGAACAAGGGAGTGTCACCTAGCCCAGGCCCGCCCTGGAGCCCACCTTGGCTGGGTCCCCGTCCGCGTCCTTGCTGCTGGTTAAAACTCTACTTTCAGGTCATAAGGGGATTTTCTTCCTGCAGGAGCTGCTTCATCTCAGCAAAGGGGCCCCTGTTCTGGCTCTTGCTAAACTTCCCAGGGGGGGATACCTTCCTTAATAATTCTGGGTTCGAGGCAGTGACTGTAGGTGAGGTTTAGTTTCCCTTTGAAATTCCAGGAGCAAATGAAGTCAAGACCAAGTTTCCTGTTATTCTGATCAGAAAAACTATGAGAGCGGTTACTGCTACCCCACCTCCCCCCAAAGCAGAGAAAGAGGGTTTATTTCTGTAGCAGCCTGGCCTAGCCTAGGCCTCATTTCTATTCTTCTTCTCATTGTTTGTTTCTTTGTTTGTTTTCCTCTTGGTGGAAGGGAGCCGCTTTTCCCTGCACCATGCACAAAGAAACCTCAGTGTCTACTGGTTCTTGCTTTTGGGGGGCCGAGAATGCTTAGGTGGGCGCTGTTGGGAAGATTCCAACGCCAGATGCCTTGCCAGCCGGGAAAGAAGTGCTTCGTTTTCTTTTTCATTGTAAATACATGTATTGAGTAACTAAATGTTGAGGTCAAAATCAGGAAATGTTGATACTTTCCCTCAGGTGCTTACTAGATCTAAAAAGGGAGATAAGCACGTACAGGTGAGGGATGTCTAAGAGGCTGCGTTCAGGTGGGAAGATGCCTTGACTTCGTAGTCAGCAAGCAGGAAACGGGTTCAAATTCAGGGTCACTTTGGACAACTTTCTTAACCTTTCCTAGATTTGGTTTTCTTACCTGTAAAACAGGGATACTCTCATGGAATTCTATGGATTAGAAGGACTGTGTGCAAATATATAGAAATTATTTTTATAAAGGTTTAGGGGATCGAAGGGGAGGATGGTAGGAGACCGCATGAGTAAAACCATTTTAGAATGGGTGACACCCGAATATTTAAGATTAATAGGTACTCCCCACATTGATGAGAGGTGTGAAGCAGCTTAGAAAATTAGAAAATCTATTAACAGTTATGGAACAAGGAAGGTTTCCACTTGGGTTCTCAAATTTAGGTACCCACAGGAATCCCTGGAAAAATTGTCAAAACTATATATGGATATACAATTCCTCGATAATACTCAAATTCATTGGGTCTGACATGGACTTTTGGCATTTCTATTTTCACCAAGCTTGACAGAAAATTCTGATATACCCTAGTTGGAGAACCATTGCTGAAGTCCACTGTTGTGTGAGAGGGTGATCCTTGAGCACATTGGAACTCTTTTGGTCTATACTTTGTGAGTTAAGTTAGAACAAGCTCTTTTAGTTGAGTATGTCTCTGCCCCTTTAATATATCAATTTACATTTCATAGCTTTGATAGGGAAGATACATAGCTATCTTTGATTGGGAAATATTTCACTCGACAGTGGGGAACCACAGGATCAGATTTGACTTTTAGGAAGTTTTCAGGGAAAAAATATAGAAGGTGGATTGAGGATTGTGAGAGTGGAGACAAAGGAGATCAGTGTTATAGTATGGCCCATGAAGTATGATGAGGGCCTGAATTAAGACAGCACTGTTGGGAATGCAAGGACAATTAAAATGTCTGCAACAGAACTTAGTCCTAGTTAGATATAGAGGGTAAGGGAAAGAGAATTTCACTAAGAACAGGCATTTATCATCAGCGCAAAGAGTAGTTGGAAATATGTACATATCTAATTAGCTGGAAATATGCCTAGATGATGAAACTCTGGTTTGGTGATTGTCTGTCAAGGAGGTAGTAAATCTCAGTAAATCTGTTTTGTCAGAATTTAAAAAACATTTTCTAGAAATTGAGGTTTCATTTAAAGTTATATATACCGTATGAATATATGATTTGTACTTTTACATAAATAGTTGTGAAGCTGTTTATTAGCTGGTAGTGTTACAATAGAAGAACAATTTTAAAAAGTTACAAACAGGATTATTAGGTCTTGTTTTGTAGTTATGTTACTTTCATGTAAGTATGGTTTATTTTCTATAAAGAGTATATATATGCAATATTGCTGAGCGGGAGAGTTTATATAGTCCTGAGGAAGAAATTAAGTATTGGGAAAAATAAAATCTTAATAGCCCTCTATATAGGTACCTCTGGTCTAAATGGATTGGGTTGATAATTTTGTTGACTATGACATTTCCCTGCCATACTCACCTGGCTTGTTTTTTCGAGACTTAGTGATACTTAAGAAGCCATTTTTATTAAACAACTTTAATCTTAATTTCTTATTAATTGTTATCATTTGTTTTAAATTGTATTATCTATGTTTCTGTTGTTAGTTATGGGAGGTAGACCCTATGCCTAGGTAATCTATAATTTTCATAACATCTAGCACGCAGATCCATGAATACTTACTGATTGAATAATTCTAATTGCTCACTTGGTGCTTCCTTAGGACAGTGGATCTCAACCTTCCTAATGCCACAACCCTTTAATACAGTTCCTCATGTTGTGGTGACCCTCAACCATAAAATTATCTTCGTTGCTACATCATCACTGTAATTTTGCTACTGTTATGAATTGTAATGTAACTATCTGATATGCAGGATGGTCTTAGGCAACCCCTGTGAATGGGTTGTTCGACCCCCAGGTTGAGAACCGCTGCCATAGGAGGTCATTCAACATTTCTTATCATTTGATTAAGTTTATCAAACCTTCAGTTTCTAATGCAGATGGTATAAGCATGTTAATCTTCATTTATTAGGAAAACAAGGGGTTTAATTCTGTTGTTTAACTAATTTAAGTGGCAACTGTAGCTGTGTTACAGTATGTTGTTTCTGTTCTACATCAGACTATTTAGATAGCGATTCTAATAGCAGGGGAAATGTGCTTAGGGAGGGATCATGGTCTTGAACAATGATTGCCTGAATAAAGCACTGCTGGTGGGAAGTTAGGGCTAGGAAATGTAGTTTGCCTTGAGTCATGAGGAAAGAGAAGGTTAAAATTTACTGGATATAGAATACACAAAAATGAGAAGGTTCCCTTGTGTAGTACAGAGGAAAAGAAGAGCACAAAAGTAGATGTAATACAGGGTGGACTATAAACTCAGGAAGAGATTCAGGAGTCCAGCAGGACTGGGTTATAAATTCAGGAGTCCAGCAGAACTGTTTCTGGTTATTCTTAGCTCTATGGCCTAGGCACATTTCTTAACAAATAGGTGCTTTAATGTCTAAATGTGTAAAATATGCTTAGTCGAGGATTTCAAAGAATGACTCAGTGGTTATGTAAAGCACTTACGAGTACATGATACTTTTCTGGAAGTTTGGAGAAGCAAGTGGAAGACAGTTGTTAATACTGTTCAGTACTCAGTTTAGATTCCTGTTGCAGGGAGGATTCAGAGTAAAATTTTGAACTCTATATTGTAATACTGTTTTGATTTAAGTGAGTAAATTCTTTTAATTTTGTTTAAAGTCAGTTAATTATAGAACATGTAAGTAAAAGTTAAGGAGCAGCTTGAATAAATCTCTTCGAGGACTTTCTGAGCAGTCCAGACCTCCCTGGCTGCTGACTAAAGAAGAAGGAGGGCACTGATAAAACAGTTAGGTGTTTCCAGATTTTAGTCCATGCTCTGCTAGCATTAATTGTGAATTTGTAAGAAAGAATTTCGAAAATGAGAGGTTAGACAAGATAACTCCATAATTTTTCCACCTTGAATGTAGCAGCATTCTCGATGCCAGGGATTCTGTAGTAAAGAAAGAACTCTATTGTTAATCCTGGTATACAGGATAAAGTGCTACATACCTCATTGCCGAATATCAAATATGGTCACTTTCAAAGTACTCCTCTTGGGAAGCTATGCACCGATACTAGCACCTAGTCTACCCTTCATATCAATTTTGGAACTTTTTTTCTGGAATGGCCATCAGAATTGTCATTGTATTACACTTGATATCCTGAATGTCCTCGAACATCTATCTTTCAATATTTTCTTTATCTTTGGTTAAAGAAAAAAGTTATTATGGGCCTAATCAGGTGAATAGGGAGAGTGTTCCACTACAGTTATTTATTCACCTGCTAAAAATCCCCCTGCAGTGCCATGTGAGCTGGTGCAATGTCATGATGCAAGAGCCATGAGTTACTGGCCAAGATTTTCAGTTAAGATTTCCCTGTTTATCAACATTTACTTGGTCTGCTATGTTTCTCACAGTCAGCAAACCATTTTGACACACAATTTGATGAATTTTTGCAGTGTTCTTATAAGCTGTACTCGTTACTGTTTTCCCTGACCTCTTTTCATTAATGATGCTTACTCTCCCTTCAGAAAAATGTTTAATCCATTTGTACACTGCCATTTTCTTCATTGCATTATCCTCATAAACTTGGACTAACGTGCCTGATTTTACTTTTCACTCTTGCCAGGCTTAACAAGAAATTTCATGTTTCCTGCTATAATTCAAGCTTCAACATTCTTGGATGGCATCCCAAAACACGCAGCAACAATACTGAATGCCACTCAGCAGACACTGCCACACAGCTACACAAACAGTGAGACACTGATATACCAAGGTTATGAAACCTTATTGAGTTGTTTTTACAAGCTGCTAACAGAAGTGCATAGTGGCAAGTTCATGAACTTAATATCAGACCTTGTACGCAAATCTATTTAAGTCACTACAGTGAATTAAGGCGAGCTTTTTCAAATTTATGTAACCACAAATAGAGGTGTTAGAAACTGAAACACCAGACTGGTTTTGCTTAACTTCCGTATCTAGTATCATGTACAGTTGACAAAATACATGTTTCGTTCTGTATTCATTTTCCAGTTATCAAACCCAGGAGTCTAGTCCCACAACAACCCCTTTCACATAGACACAGTTGTACAAATAGTTTCATTTTTGTAAAGCAACCTAGAAGGAAAGATGGGATAAACTAATAAATGGGTAAAACAAAAAAGATACAAAATGCATAGGTTGTTGATTAAAATACATGATAGCAAAAGAAGAAAAATGATTGGGGAGGGGTTAATGCTCTCTAAAACCAAGCTTGAATCAAACAAATGGATTTCTTATGGAATCTGCAACTACAGCTCATTCAAGATTGTTTCGATATGATGTGAGGAAGAAGGTGGCACAAAAGAGCTGTGGTGTCAAGTGGAAATGTCTTCACAACTTGACTTTAGGTTGATTACCTGTAAGACTTTGAGCAAGTATCTTTTCTAAGCCTTAGTTTCATCATCTTTTAGAAGAACTGTTACCGATAATACAAGTGAAATCTACAGCTGCAAATGCAGGTATTAAGTAGTATCTATTAATTGTGATAGTCTCTCTTCACAAAGTTTCTGTTACTAATAAACCCCTAACTAATGTCAGGGAATATCATTCAAAATAAGTTACTGCCTTTAGAAACACAATGGAAATAACTGGAATGGGAAAAATGATCTCCCTAGCAGATTCAGAGTGAAGTACTGGCAGGCAGACAAAGATCACACAAAGGGTGTGTTCCTGATTGGAAAATTGCTCAAGGTGAATTTTTTTTAGCAAGCTCTTCTAAAATAATGACCTTTGTTTTTCTTAAGCTCTGTGAGATTGAAAGAATTTATTCAAAGTCTGTTCCTTAGCAGCCAACTAGTGAAATCTTGGAAATAACTCTTAGCTAAGGCCGTATTTCCTGGTAAAACTAGGAGCTCCAAGAAGTTCCAGGGACAGAAGAGAATGCCTGAAATTAAAATAATAACATAAAGGAGCAAAAAAAAAAAACCACAGGAAGTGGTACAAAAGGAAAGGTCTAGTGTCCGAGTGACTCCCACTTAACAAAGTATATGAAGGAGAAATGAGTAAAAAGATTAAGACTGAACAGTGGGAACGATAGGGCAGATTTCCATGATAATCCCCTATCAGTGTCACATTCAAAATAGTTTGGCTCTGGCAAGGAACACTAACAGTCACCTAATGGTGCATTTGCTCTGATGTTTAAGCGGCATGTAGAAGGAGTTCTTTAATTTGAAACTTTACAACAAAAGAAATTAAAAGTAAAGTAAATGAAACTATAGGTATATGCATACAAACATTTTACATACACAGTACATGTATTCAGATATATTCAGATAGAGTTTTATTGAACTGTAAGTCAACCTCCCCATTCCACCCTCACACACACCCACTGGGCAGGAAGTGCATTTTAGCTAATCCCAAGGTGTCTCGCTTCTTAACCCTACATGTCCTTACTCAAATTATTCTTTTGAATTCCATGCTGGTCTTGCCATTAGACAGTGCAAATCTGAAGCCATCTATACACACAGTGTAGCTTGTTGTCTATGGGATATTACTTTACAAATTGGCTGTCTTCCTTAACATGACTTTTCTTTTACGTCTTCATTAACACAACTTTACTCTTTCCAGGGAGGTAAAGTCCCAACTATTATATGATAATCTTTACCCAACTCTAATCAAGCCCTTATATTGAAAGACCTGTCTTAAACCAGACATCAAAAACCTCATATATTGCCCAACTTTATTTACCCTCCCTCTTCAAAATGCTATTAAAAACTTACCAAGGTAGAGAGCGCCCTTATTTACTATGTTAAGCCACAAACTTAGCTTTGCCTTACCAACCAGTTACTTGGGTGGCATTTTTAGGGAGCAAGCATTCAATAATTATGAGCCTTCCTAGATGGATGATAATTACAGTATATGAGAGAGGGGTGTGTGTGTGTAAAATTTGATCCTTAGAAGTGTTTATTGCTAATGTGGTTGCTGCTCTATATTGTTTTCTCTGTCATTACATTCGTATGTCACCCTGTTAACTTTCCTTTGAACTTTTTTTAATGCTGTATCCTCCATGTGCTTCCCTTTTGTTCTGTTATGCAATAAAACGTCTCAGAGATGTCATCCTCTAGAAAACAAGCCTGACTATGGCCACCGGCAATAATTCACTAAGGATGATGATAATCCTACAAAGGAGTCTCGTACAGTACAATTCTCACATCTCTCAGTGGTCACACAAGAGATTATCCTGTGGCTGTAGGATAATCTGTGTGGGTGTAGGTAATTTGGGGTTTGCCCCATCGATTGCTGAGGTCACTTTGGAATTCACTATAAGAAAAAAGGTGAGCCAGTATCAGTTGACAGTCAACTTGGCCAATCAGCAGGGTCAGGGTTTGCACCACATGAGCTGTTAGGCCTCTACAAATAAGCTGTTTAGCCCTTGAGGTCAAAGAAGCCTGTGTTTTCCATGGAAGAACAATATTCCAAAGTATTGACTGGTTGCCCGTAAACCTATTGTTCTGTAGGTCCCCATTACTTACTTTAAGCTCCCCACATCCTCAAGTCCTTCAGCTCTCAGAGTTACTGGGTTTATAGATGGACCTTTGTGACCTAAGGCATAAAATGCTTTCAGCTGTTTTATGTTCACAGAGGCTCTGATGTGAGAATTTTTAAATTATAAAATCCCATGGAACACTAAAGACATTCTGTGGTTTTAAAAGCAAGAAGAATCATTTTAGACATAAAACATTTAAAAGAAAAAGAACAATTTTAATATAAATCAGGAACAAAAGTTGATGTCATTGTTAGGCTAACTTTACAGAATAGTATAGGATATTGATTTTTAAAAGTGAAACAAGAAAAAAGGCAATGTGTACAATGAACATTTTCCCTGTATTTTGTCTTATGCTTAGTTTTTAAAACTTTTCTTGAGAGTTTAGCGTCTCTAACAATCTGAAGTGGTATAAGTAGGAAGCCATATGAAAATAGACAAGAATCATGCTGAAGAAAACAGATGATAATATGATTTTATAACTGCTCATTTGTATTTTGTATCATTTCTCCTAAGAAAAATGGGAAACAGTTTAAAAAAGAAAAAAAAACCCAGAAGCAAGAGAAAATTTTTAGTAGTTTAACCTACTACACTGAGACTACATTGAGGACACTGGTGACCCCAAGTTTTTATTGTATACCCCTATTTAAAAGTTGAGCATGTTTCTCATGTTATGTATGTGGGCAGGTATGTGTCTCCTATCATACTGAGACATAAGTGTAAGGTACACAAAATAGAAAAAAAATTTTTTTGAGACAGAGTCTTAAGCTGTCACCCTGGGTAGAGTGCCATGGCATCACAGCTCACTGCAACCCCAAACACTTGGACTAAGTGATTCTCTTGCCTCAGCCTCCCAAGTACCTGGAACTGCAGGCGCCTGCCATAACACCCGGCTATTTTTTTGTTGTCGTTGCAGTTGTTATTTAGCTGGCCCTGGCAGAGTTTGAACCCTCCAACTTTGGTGTATGTGGCTGATGCCATAACCACTGTGCTATGGGCGTCGAGCCACAAAAATTTTTAAATGCTGGAATTAAAATATAGGAAGAACTCTGTTTTTAAATCTTACAGTCCTTAAGATAAATTCTAGACTGAACTTTAAAAGGGTTAGAACAGTGGTTCTCAATCTGTGGGTTGCGACCCCTTTGGGGATCAAATGAACCTTTCACAAGGGTCACCTAAGACCATCCTGCATGTCAGATATTTACATTATGATTCATAACAGTAGCAAAATTGCAGTTATGAAGTAGCAATGAAAATAATTTTATGGTTGGGAATTCCGACAACTTGAAGAACTGTATTAAAAAGCATTAGGAAGGTTGAAGAACCACTAGATAGAAGACTTGGGCCCTTAAAGTTTAATTTACTACTTGAAAACAATTCAAGTCTAGTCTAGTATTATGATGAAGTGCTGCTTCTTGTTTGAATAGCAATTACAGAGAAAGAGTACATTTATTTCTGTCTGATAAATTGGACCCAGAATCAAGTTTATTTAGTAATTAAAAATAACTCAAGTTGGACTCATGCCTATAATCCTAGCACTTTGGGGAGGCCAAGGCCGGAGGACTGCTTGAGATCAGGAGTTCAAGACCAGCCTGAGCAAGAACAAGATCTCATCTCTACAAAAAAATAGAAAAAATTATGCGAGTCACTGTAGTCTCAGCTACTTGGGAGGCTGAGGCAGGAGAATCACTTGAGCCCAGGAGTTTGGGGTTGCTATGAGCTAGGCTGAAGCTTTTCACTTTCTAGCTTGGGACAACAGAGTGACATTGTCTCTAATGATAATCATAATTATTCAAATGTATACTTTGTCCAACCAGCGGATCATAATTTGTATTAGTAATCATAAGTAGGTTTTATACGCAGTTTTGTATCATTTCAACTAAATTATATACCTCTTCAAGAGTGTATTTTATAATCCTTGATTATTTCAGTGTAGGCATAGCTTCTTGTATATAGTTGATGGCCATAAAAATCTTTACATTGTTCTTAATTGTATTTGCTCAGGCACTTCAGCATCTAGCCCTGTATTTGTTTCACAGCAAGTTTGGTGAGTCTCCTATCTGACATTTCTGTCCCTGACATGACCACTTCCACCCACTGACTTTTGTCAGCTACCAAAGAAAGTCTGCAAATAACGTGCTAACAAAGCTTAACAATAAACCAGTGCTTTGATCTTATGCAGGTGTTGATTCCGTAGTAACATTTTTTTCTCCAGCAAAATTCCTCTCTTACCTAAGTCACAGTCCAGAGATTGTACCATAAAGAGTTGAAATAAGTAAGGAGAGAGAATGTAGAAGAGGTTGCCTTAGAAATGAAAAATCTGCCTCAGATAATTTATTCCCGGAAAGAAAACTTACCAAGAACTTCCCCAGAAAAAATTCCTTTCATCCAGGGAGAAGCTGAACTCCTTACAGATGAGAACTTTCATCTAGTTTCTGCTTGTAGTTTGGATATGTGGTCCCTCCAAATCGCTGGTTGAAATTTGATCCTGAGCATTGGAGGTGGCTTCTGGTGGGAGGGTTTTGGGTGTTGGGGTCAGATCTCTCCTGTGCAGTCTTGGGCTTTCTCTCCTGCTACCTGACAAGGCTGCTCCCCCTTTACTTTCCGCCTTGACTGGAAGTCCCCTGAAGCCCTTACCAGAAGCCCTTACCACCACACTTCTTGTACAGTCTGCAGAACCAAATCAAGGAACCAAATTGTTAGGGTGAAAGAAAAGCAGGCTTAACTCCATTTTGTTGGAACTCTTATTCCTGAGAATCAGTGGGTTGGCAAAGCAGGCCTGACTCCATTCTGTTATTTTGTTACATTATATTGCTTTAAAAAATAAAAATTCAACTTGCCTCCCCACCCATTGCATGGTATTTTAAGTGTACCTAGTTAGAACTGTTAGAATTATTAGTATTGTGTAGAAAGTCACTACCCTCATGACAACAACCCTCATGATTATGTCAAGATGGTCTTCATACCATCCGTATATGATATTGAAATGTTAAAAGAACAAGCTTGACTCCGTTTTACTATTTACTCCTTTTTACCTTCAAAACCAGTTCCTCTTGTTTCCCCTCCCATTGTGTAACTGTAAATGCATTTGCTTGTGATTGTGGTCCTAGTGATAATAGCTTTTTATGATCATGCCCTTTAGGACCCTTGCCTCTAAGTTCCCCTCCCTGCTTTTCCCCACTAGGACATTGTGGTTTATACCTATTTTGCAAGGAAGAAAAATCAATAATCACTCTAGTGCTCCTAGCATTTTGTAAAAATAACTAACCGCCCTGCCCTCGTGATTCCCCCTACCGCTTTAACTTCTGTTTTGCTTCTGTAATAACGCTTACTTGCCTCTGGAAAAGTTTTGCCCTATAAAAACCAAAACCACAGACAACTCAGGGCTGCTCTCAGAAACCCCATGTTGGGACATCTCTTTAAATTTGACTTGTCTGGTGGTGTGGTCTTTGAGAGACTCCTGGGCATAACACAAATAAGCCTCTTTTCTATATAAATTACCCAGCCTAAGATCTTTCCTTTATAGCAATGCCGAATGTACTAGCGTGCCTAGACATGAATTTAGGGGTGAGAAGGAAAGAGGGAGATAATGGGTTTAATTTACTAATTTACCCAAGGCTCTCTCCAATTCCAAGACATTAAAAATTGGAGGCAATGATGGCTCCCAGCGCCAAAATTCTGAACCCCTTTCATCCTTTCCCCCTACAAGAAAAGGGAGGAAGGAATTAAAAAACGAATGAACGAACAGAAGACACTACATTTCTGAGATGACCTAGTTCTTCCAAGAGAAAAATCAGCGCTGGGGTGTGTGGGTATGAGCAAAGGTCCCGCTCTCCTTACATGACCCACTTTAGCCACAGCAAGACACTTCCTCTTCTCCACACCCCACTCCAACCCAACTGGCCGCAAATCATTTTATAAATTCTGGGGGACTTCGCATCTCTGTCTTTGCCCTGAGGAAACCGAGGCCAGGAAGAGACTGGAAAAGTGCCCTGTGCCCCGACGCAGCATTTCAGATGGAGGTTAATGCTGGGCGGGGCAGGTAGGGATTCAAGCCTGTGACTAGGGCACAGCTGGCTTTGCATAAGAACTTTAAATACTGGGCACTACTTTGGGGGCTCGGCCCGGTCTCCAGCTGGTAGCACTCTGCCGTTCGTCCCTGCCAGCCAGGCCCGGGCTTGCGCGATGCAGGGAAATGCCCACCAGCTGACAGTCACACCTGTTAGGTGTTTCTCCACTCGGTGCCTCCGTCCTGCACGCGGCTGGAGCCCCTGGGAGCTGAGCGCGCCAAGGGGAGATTGAAGCAGGGCCAGACCTTACCAAGCAGACCCCCGCGGGAGCAGGGTGGGATTGGGCCCGTGAAGGCGGGAGAAGTCAACACTGAAGGAGAAGGATCTGCGGAGGGCAAGGGGAACGGCGGCGGCTGCTTGTTTTACGCTTCCAGAGGCGCAGAGCTGAGCCGCGTAGAGGCCATGCGACTTGTGTCAGGCTGTGCGTTGCTCCCCACGGCCTCCGCGCGCGTTAATCAGTGCAGCGTGAGCATGGGCGCCGGCGGGTCGCTCCTTTCCCAGGACCGGAGGGGAGGGCGCCTCGAGGCCAAGTTTGGCGAACTCGGAGCCGGGAGGCTCACGCGTGCCCTGAGCGCACCAGCTGCAACAGAACTGGGGCTGGAACCGGCTCCCAGTCAGCCCTCCCGGGGGCAGGAGGCAGCCAGGAGACGTTGCAGGACTGGGCTGCTCGGGCCTGCAGATGGGACGTCACGCAGCCTTTGAGCCCACAGCAGGTGCAGGTAGAGACGTGTACAACCGGGGGCCGGCACAGAGGGGCGGTTTGACAAGGCGGCTGCGGGCTGCCCGGAGCCGCTGTCCACTGCTGAAGCGCCGGCCGAGGGTGCCAAGCTACCCGCCTGGATGCGCCTCTACTTCTACGGGATGCCCGGGATCACTCTGGACGTGCTGGTGTCTTCAGCTCGGAGCTTCGTTCGCAGCCCGGACCTGCGGATGCTCGGCTTCTCCTCGCCCTACCGCTGCCTCCTGCACTCGCTCACCCACTTCGCCCTGGAGAAGGTCTACCTGCA
>CAUYRH010128634.1:0-24138 GCA_963574655.1 Perodicticus potto | reverse complement strand
TACGTCCCTTTTGTAAAGAACTATGGAGAATACTCAGGGATCTAAAAGTAGACTTGCTGTTTGATCCTGCAATTCCTCTACTACGTGTACATCCAAAAGACCAAAAATCACTTTATAACAAAGATATTTGCACCAGATTGTCCGTTGCAGCTCAATTCATAATAGCCAAGTCATGGAAGAAGCCCAAGTGCCCACTGAACCATGAATGGATTAATAAATTGTGGTATATGTATACCATGAAATATTATGCAGCCTTAAAAAAGATGGAGACTTTACCTCTTTTACGTTTTCATGGATGGAGCTGGAACATATCCTACTTAGTAAAGTATCTCAAGAATGGAAGAAAAAAATATCCCATGTACTCAGTACTATTAGGAAACCGATTTACAATCACTCACACTTTCACATGAAGAATAGATCACAACTATGGCCCAAGATGAAGGAGAGAGGAGGGAGAGAGGGGAGGGGGGAGGTCAGATGGAGGGAGGGTGAATGGTGGGATCGCACCCATGGTGCATAATGCAAGGGTACACGTCGGATCTATTAGTATAGGGTATAAATGTCTTAACACAATAACTAAGTAAAAGAGATGAGGTTATATATTAACCAGTGTTCCTAATTCTATATGAAATCAGCACATTGTACCCCACAAATTCATTAATATATACATGATCTATGTGTTTGTGATTTAATAAAAAATAAAAATAAATAAAAAATAAGAATTTCTTCATGAATTACTTGTGTTTTTAAAAGTAAGTTCAAAGTGCTTCATAATGGGATGGAAGAGCTCGGTTTACTTTGGCTAAAAAGCGGACATTGGGCACTGGGGAAGCAGAGAAGAATAGGAGCCCAGTCCCTACCCTTGGGGAGCTCCCAGAGCAGCAAAGGCAACAGACAGTAAACATCTGCAAGGCCAGGTGACAAACGCTAGGACATAAGTAAACACAGGGGCTGTGGGAAGCCAGAGGAGGGCCCAGCCAGCTAACTGTACAAGAAAGTCATTCCTCCCTCACCTCCCCTACAGGGTTTTAGGTACATTTCAATCAAAATGACTAGAGCTCAGTCAGCAGAGCTGAAGGTATAACAATTAAGAATTAAGCAAATCAAGCAGCTTGCCACCCAGTCAGAATAAAGACAGTTTTAATGGAAAGATAATGACATCCCAGGAGACATGTCTTGGAGCAGGAATTTATTAGTGTTTTAGGCACCCCCAGGAATTTCGAGTGGACAATAACATTGACACAATGACCTTGGCTCTTTGGATCTCCTACCAGCCTTCCTTCCACAATCCCATCTCCCCCTGCCCCCAGCCGATGTTCTGAGACCGTGACCATCAAGCAACCTTCTGCTGATGATTTAGTTTTCCATGGAGGCTTGCTGCGGAGAGAAAATGTACCACTTGAAGAGACAGTATTACAATCCAGCTGTTACTGGAAGGCAAACAAGTGACCTGTTCCTTGCTTCTGGGACCTTAGTATGAGGCCCCCCAGCCCATGGTTCCCAACTTCGCTGCACATTAGAGAATAATGAGGAGCTTTTAAAAATCCTGAGCTCAGGTCACACCCCATACCTATTTAGTGGTGATGGGGGGAGAGGTACCAGGCACCCCTGCTATACGAAAGCAGACTGCTCTGGTGAGCCTAGGATGCACACCTCTTCCTAACTCTGCCTTCAGTGGTGTCATATTGAAAGGTTGAAATCAATCAAGTTTTTGCACCATGAACATTGGCTACAAATTATGGCTTTTTTTTTTTTTTGTCCTAGATAGCCGATTGTTAAACATTTACCAACCATTAAAGCCAGGCAGGAGTATTTTTTAAAGATCCCCAGATGATCCAACATGCAGGAAGGTCTAGGAGCCACCACTGTCTTAGTTTTGCCCACATAGTACTCAATGTTGTCTTGGAGAACTTGGTTTCACCTACCAGCTCTAGGAATAGCTATGTAAGGCTGCAGCTTTCTTTCTAACCTGAAACTACTATCTGTGAGTAGTTTCTGAGAAGGCAATCTATATTCTGTTCTGGAAGCTGAGCTCTGTCACTTGGTGTATTGGGGTGCACAGGTGGAAGTTTTGTGTATGATTCATTATTTCCCTTTTGATGAAAAGTGTAAAGTATATAGAGTCCAAGCCAACAACAGATCCAAGGCCCATGTAACGTGATGAAACATCCCTCATTTTACTGTTATGTCCAATGCATGTGAGTTATACTTTATTAAAGCTTAAGAAGTCCAAGTAGGTTTGTTGCCCATAGCCCAGTGGTTACAGCGCCGGTCACGTGCACTGAGGCTGGTAGGTTTGAATCCAGCCTGGGCCAGCTAAAACAACAATGACAACCAAGAGTTTGAGGTTGCCGTAAGATGTGACGCCACGACACTCTACCAAGGGTAACATAGTGAGACTCTGTCTCAAAAAAAAAAAAAGTCCAAGTAATAAAGGACAACGGCAATTATTAAGCATAATGATTTTGTAATATATTAAAAAATTTTTTTAATGCTAACTTTAAGATAAAATGTTCATCATTGATTTACCAGGGAAGAAGGAAAGTTTTCAGCCCAGGCCAGGGCTAAAGTTTGGTCATTGAATTTGGAGCTGGGATGAATATCCTACTCAGCAGTAGAAAGATGGAGAGGGGTAAGATGGGACCTCAGATAAATGCAAAGAGAACTCTCACAGAGATCAGAGGCCTTACTGTTGAGATGGGTGGAGGCTTAGTTGTGGGAGAAGAAAGCCCAGGTAGCATATGAACTTAGATTTGTTTGGTCTCACCCAGTCCCCAGGTCGCTGCCATCTTCTGTCTCTATTTTAGTTGCTATTGACTCCCTGATTCCTCTACTGTCTTGTTTGGCTTCTCTTGCCCTGCTTTCATGTAGCTCTCCTGGACATGCCCTTTGTCCTATAGCAATACCTGACGCCTCCAAGATTTGCAGCCTTGCTCACACTCTCTCCAAGCCTGCAGCTTTACTTGGGCATTGAAAGCTTTATGTCTTTCACAAGGTTGACGGAGGGCCTGAAGGGACTCAGGAAAATGGATGAAGGGAAATAGAAGCATTTTACAGTTTACCAGGATTATTATTATTTTTTGAAACAGAGTCTCACTATGTCATCCTTGGTAGAGTGCTGTGACATCACAGCTCACAGCAACCTCCAACTCTTGGGCTTAAGCAGTTCTCTTGCCTCAGCCTCCCAAGTAGCTGGGACTACAGACGCCCGCCACATGGCCCGGCTACTTTTTGGTTGTAGTTGTCATTGTTTGGCAGGCCCGGTCTGGATTGGAACCCACCAGCTCCAGTGTATGTGGCGGGCGCCCAGGCTGCTGAGCTACAGGCGCTGAGCCAATTTACCAGGATTTAAGTATCACAACTAATTCCCCAAACACAAGAGATGAGATATACCAAAATGGAGATACCAGGAAAACATTAATCAGTAAGCAATGCACAGAAGCAAGGCAGGAAAGTACCTATACTGAGTGGCTACTCTGTGCCAGGCACTGTGCTAGATGTTTCATACAGTAGTAATACGTGACCTTATTTAATTCTCTTCTTTTCTATTTCAAAATAGATGTTATGACTCCCATTACACAGATGAGGAAACTCAAACTCAAAAACGGCAAGTGTCCCTAGCATCACTTCCTCTGCCATTTCTTCCAAGTCCCAGCTTTGTCACTCACTAGCTCTGTGAGGTTTGATAAGTTACTTTGCCTTCCTGAGTCTCTTTCTTTTTGCAAAATAGGACATAATGATGATTTATCACGTGAGATGACACGTGTGGAGCAGCCGGTACTGTTGAATGTGAGTTGCTCCCTTTGCAGTCCTTTCGTCTCCCTGGGCCTGGCCCAACTTCTCCAAAGTCTCTGCAGACAATTCAGGGGGTGAGACAGTTCTTGGAAGAAAGGGACGATCACCTCCCACTTCCTGCATATTATATTCCTGCTTATGCATTCTGATGTCCTGCTTGCTTTTTTAGGCTCTAAGTGCTATCCTGCTGACTCACTTCCGACTTCTCGTTCATCATGCTCAGCTCCTGAAAATGGAACGGGATGGAAAAAGCCGGAAATTGTACTGTCTGGTAATGTGTTTAAGGGGACAGCCACCCCACCTGGATGGAATGCTGGGAGCATGAACCAAACTGTGCCCAAAATGTGTTTCTCAGCTGATTATAATACCTATACTAATAATGACCATCCCACTTACAGCCACTGATTGTGAGCTAGCCAGCAGGCCTGGGGCTATGTGCTTTCCATGGATTGTCTCTCTGAATCATTACAACTGCAGAAGTGAGGGATGCTTTCTATTTTAGGGACAAGGAAGTTCACATCAAGATAGGTTAAGGAAATTGCCTAAGTTTACAGAGCTAGTGAGGGGCAGAGCTAGGACTCAAACCCATGATCTAGATCTGTGTTGTTTAATATGAAGCTACTAGGGCGGTGCCTGTGGCTCAGCGAGTATGGCGCCAGCCGCACATACCGAGGGGGGCGGGTTCAAACCCAGCCCCAGCGAACTGCAAAAACAAAAAAATAGCCAGGCGTTGTGGCGGGCGCCTGTAGTCCCAGCTACTCGGGAGGCTGAGACAAGAGAATTGCTTAAACCCAAGAGTTGGAGGTTGCTGTGAGCTGTGTGACAATGGCACTCTACCGAGGGCGATAAAGTGAGACTCTGTCTCTACAAAAAAAAAAAATGAAGCTACTAGCCACATGTGGTTAATGAACGCTTGAGATGTGGCTAGTGTGACAGAGGAAATTGAATTTTTAATTCAGTTGTATGTAAATGCAAAATACATACCAGATTTCAAAGACTTAGTATCAAAAACATATGTATAGTATCTTTTTCATATTTATTACATGTTAAAATGACATATATATATATATATATATATATATAGAGAGAGAGAGAGAGAGAGAGAGAGAGAGAGAGTTAAATACATCAAAATAATTCTACCAGTTTCTTTTAACCCAAAATTTTACATATGGCTGTCATATTTTTCTAGGACAGCACTCATCTAAACCACGAACATTACCTGATTATTAGACCAATGACTTCCCAATTTTTAGGAAAAAAAAAAACTTGAGCACAACTCCTCAATTTGTGAATTTTTATTTATTTATAAATTATATACATGTACACTACTCTGTTTATTGTGTACATTATAAAGTGCTGACAAAAATGGATATTTATGAAGACAAAAAAACAAATAGAATGAATTGTACTAATTTCTTCCAGGAGCCTAACTGATCACTTTATTTAAACCCTAGAGCGCGGACAAAACATTTTGGAAATTCCAGCTTCAGCCGGAGTTAGAACCCTCGGGTGCAGAGACTTTAATATAGATGGTCCTTGACTTTGATTTATGATGTTTTGACTTTGTGATGATGCAAAAATGATACATATTCTGCAGAAACTACTTTGAGTATACCCACACAACCATTCTATTTTTTTAAGCATAATATTCAGCAAATTATATGAGATATTCAATATTTTACAAAACAGATTTTGTTATATGATTTTGCCCAGTTGTAGGCTAATGTAAATGTACTGAGAATATTAAGGTAGTCTAAGCTATGATATTCAGTAGGTTAGGTATATTAAATGCATTTTCAACTTATGACATTTTTAATTAACAAGAGGTTTATACAGATCCAAACACCATCATGAGTAAGGGAGCATCTGTATGTACCTCTCCCCTCCCACATAGTTGAAGTTAGCACCACGACTACATTTTATTGGTGCTCAAAAAATGTTTGTGAAAGGAATAAATAACATAAGGTGCAATTGTTTTCCTGGTGGGTTAGTCGGCTCGGCGCCTGTGGCTCAACGGGCTAAGGCGCCAGCCACGTACGCCTGAGCTGGCGGGTTCGAATCCAGCCTGGGCCGGCCAAATAACAATGACGGCTGCAACCAAAAAATGGCCGGGCGTTGTGGCGGGTGCCTGTAGTCCCAGCTACTTGGGAGGCGGAGGCAGGAGACTCGCTTGAGCCTAGGAATTGGAGGTTGCTGTGAGCTGTGATGCCACGACACTCTACCCAGGGCGACAGCTTGAGGCTCTGTCTCAGAAAAAAAAAAAGAAACTATAATTCCTGGTGGGTTAGTTTAATTTATTCATCACTTTCTATGTGTTAGTACTATACTAAATGCTGAAGAATAAATAAACTTTAAGACTAAGTCCCTTTCTTCTTTCTAAGTCAAAGCTTCACAAACTTCAGTGTGTGTAAGAATCACCTAGAGGGCTTATTAAACAGACTCCTTCTCCTCTCACATCCATTCTAATTCATTAGGTCTGGAGTAGCTCCAGATAAGTTGCATGTCTAAGAAGCTCCCAGGAAACTAAGCTTTGGAGGGGATTAACGTGCACTGGAAAATTGGAAAGGGATCCCAGATATTTTGTGACAGTGAGGGTAGAAAAGAATCAACATGTATTGAAATTTTACTATTTGCCAAGCAGTTTAAATACATCATCTCATTTAACCCTCATATTAACCTGAAGAGGCACATATTACTATATAAGTTGAAGCACTTGAGACTGAGAAAGGTTAAATTGCCTAAGGTAAATGCACTCAGTAACTCACAATGATCTGTAGTATCTTCTCATTTTTCAGGTACTGTCCTAGGAACTAGGCATATTAAGCAAGACTTAAAATATAGAGTTCTCAGTGCCATGAAGACATGTAAGAGGAACACAAATCTAGAACAGAGCTGATGAGAGCTTTCAAGAAAAAAAGTGAAATTTACATGAAGATCTGAAGAATGAATTAGAGGAGGGAAGGGCGGGTGAAAAGTGTCACGGGCTGAAGATATGTATGAAGGTTTAGAGGCAACAAAGTATTCACGGAACTGCTACAAGTTGAGAATGTCTGAAGTAGCGGATGAAGATGAGTGGTTAAACCCTTCAAGGTAGGCAGGAACCTGATCTGCCAGGCTATTTAGGCTTATTGACTTTATTCAAGGGCAGGGGCATGGTCAGACTTGTATTTTTAAAAGTTTGCTATGCCCTCAGCAGAGGGTAGATTAAAGGAGGGCTAGCCTGTAGGCACGGTGGTTCATTAAAAATGCTAGTGGTGTAAATTTGGTAATGCTGTAGTGATTGGGAAGAAGTGGGGGTGGAGGGTGTTTAAAAGTGTTTAAGATTTGATGATTATTTGGAAGGGGAAGAGTGGACAAGCTAAGGAGGAATCAAAGATGACAGCATACAGTTTTAGCAGGGATAAGGTTCTGTAAGTTTATTATTTCACATTTTATTTTATTTTATTATTATTATTTGAGATAGAGTCTCACTATGTTGCCCTCGTTAGAGTGTTGTGGCGTCACAGCTCACAGCAACCTCAAACTCTTGGGCCTATGAGAGGCTCTTGCCTCAGCCTCCCAAGTAGCTGGGACTACTGGTGCACAACTCCCACTATTTTTAGAGACCGGGTCTTGCTCTTGCTCCAGCTGGTCTTGAACCTCCTCTTTTCGCCAAGATCAAAACTAACCATGAAGGACCAGCCGTAGGCTCTGAAATGCCAGTCTACTGAGTTTCTTCTGTGACTGTCTTCTTGTTGAATAACCTTGGACCTTGAGTTTCTAAACCTTGGCATTCCTTTTTTTCTCTCCTTATTTTTCCACCCTTTTAAGTATTAAAAGCGATAGTACATAGCTCCCTCCTATCAACGGACCAGAGATGATTTGGACTCCACCTTCTTTGCCTAGGTCCCGCCCACTTTAAGACCACACCCCTTTCATTTGGCCCCGCCTCTTGAAGAGGTCGTCTCCGTTATGACAGCGAATTCTCCATAATCCTGCCCTATAGGGCATCTGGGGGGGCGGGACCTAGCTCAATCTTTTTTTCCATTTGTTAAGTCATATGTCTATCTGGTCCCAGTTCCAGCCCTCTTCATCTTCAACCCGAGGATTGGTTGCTCTGTTCTTTGTTTCCGGCTCATGATTGGTTCTTTTATTACGCCCCTCTCTTCCAGTTTTTTGCAGGCGGGATTAGCACGCAGCTTCCTGCTCTTGCCAAAAAAATAAATAAATAAATAAAAGAAGAAAAAGAAAAGAGGAGAGAGGCGAAAGAAAATGTCACGAAGATCTTTGGTTTTTAATTGGCTTTCAGCCTTGTCGGTCAGGCTAAATTCTGCCTTTTGATTGGTCTTTCTATCTGCCCATCCCGGTTAGGGGGCGGGATTTCCCCAGGAGACCCTCACCTGGTTGCCACTGGCCGAATAGTGCGCCTATCTGAAGCTCTCGGCCCAGGATTGGAGGCGGACGCGGACAGGTGGGCGTGGATTGGCTAGGGCAGCCGGTCAGTGTGAGGCGGGGGCGGGGCCTCGGCGGCTGGTTGCGCGTGTCCGCCGCTGGCTCCGCTCTATCCGGCTTTGCTAGGGGAGGTGAGTCCGGCCGCGGCGGCACCGGCGGCTGAGGAGGCGGCGGCCGAGGAGAAAGCGGCCACGGCGGCTAAGGAGAAAGCGGCCGCAGGGACTGAAGCTGGGTGGGGGGGAGGGGGGGAGACGGAGCAGCCTTGAGCCTTGCGGGGGCCGTCGCGCGGGGGGACCCACCCGCTCTCCCCCCCAACCCTTCTCAGCAGAGCAGCCGGCGGCGGGGGCAGGAGTCAGCCCGCTTCCGACCGTACCCCGCCCGCCTCCCGGGGCTCCTATCCCTTGGCCCCGGGACCTTAACCTTCTCCCGGGGCGGTTCCCGCTGGGCGTCCGAGTACTGCCCACTCCTCTTTCGTTCCTCCTTGCACCTCCTTACCTTCACTTTTGCCCGGCTTATCTTTCTCCTCTCTGTCCTGCCCGTCGCCTCCTCTCACTCCACCTCCTTCCCTGGCTCATTCTGCCAAGGAAAGTTTGGTACCCTCTGCACCCCCCACCCCCCAATCAGGTCAACCTGACTAGGAGTAGGGGGAGATGTAGGAAGGCCTGAGAGTTCGAGCGGGGGGAGCTGGAACCTGGTTTCCCTGAATATTTCCCTCCATCTTTCCTGTTTAGGTGGTTGAAATTTTTAAAAATTGTGTTTTTGAGGAGGTGGTAGGTGTTTAGAAAAGGATGTGGGAATGGAAGGGGTAGATGAGTCAAATCTCTTACAAGATTCCAAGGGTGGTGTGTTACCTGATCCTTTTCGTGTGTGGAGTTCAGGGGGTCGGGAGGTTTGGCCTTTATTCCCACATTCAAAGTTGGAACCTCCCCCAAATTAAGAATGGAGTTTTAGTACCCACTTGTGGTAGGAATCCTGGGGGGAAGGGGTCCTTTTTCCCTTTTTCTTTTCTTTTTTGTTTTTCTTTTTCCCCTCTTTTTTTTGGCAACCTACACCCTTCCACACACGCTCACCCCGAAATTAAACACCAAGATCCTCTGACTTGTTTGGGATTGACTGATGAAGACATAAAGCCAGTTACGCTCTATGTTTTTTGAGGTGGAGTGAGTGGTTTTTCTTCATTTTTAAATGGCCAAATGACAGCTTGACCCAGTTTGCTTTCCAATCAAAGGGCATTTTTTTGAATGTCTCTTTGTGGCGCAAGAGCCAATGCAAAAATGATGGCGGCTTACAATGGCGGTACATCTGCAGCAGCAGCAGGTCACCACCACCACCACCATCACCACCTTCCACACCTCCCTCCTCCTCACCTTCACCACCACCACCACCCTCAACACCATCTTCACCCAGGGTCGGCTGCTGCTGTACACCCTGTACAGCAGCATACCTCTTCGGCAGCTGCCGCAGCCGCAGCAGCGGCTGCAGCTGCAGCCATGTTAAACCCTGGGCAACAACAGCCATATTTCCCATCACCGGCACCGGGTCAGGCTCCTGGACCAGCTGCAGCAGCCCCAGCTCAGGTACAGGCTGCCGCAGCTGCTACAGTTAAGGCGCACCATCATCAGCACTCGCATCATCCACAACAGCAGCTGGATATTGAGCCGGATAGACCTATTGGATATGGAGCCTTTGGTGTTGTCTGGTGAGTATCAAAAGAAACACACAACTTCTCATGGTTTCTCCTCGTGATTGTGATTGGGTGAGTCATCCCTGATGGTCTTCTCCTTGTTGACCAAAGTGGAGCAAGCTTCTCAACTCAACTGTAGGACGCTACCCTCACGTGGTAAAGAGGCCTAATGTGTTGGCTGTCAAGCCTTACGTCAGATTTTGATGGAGCACCTTCTCATGAGTAACACACGTTTGCTGTCTACCAAACTTTCCTGTCTAGAACCTGAGCAAGCCACTGAATGTAGGATCGATGGATGAATGCATGAAATCTAAACTCTGACAAAAACCTTGGTCATCGCTCATCTGTTTTGATTTGGTTTGGATCAGTTGCTTGGTTGCATTAAATGTCAACGACTGACCCAGCCTTGATTCCTATATAGTAGTCTTGTCATTAGTATATACTATACATAACTACTTTCCTATTCTTTCTGTCTATTCACTCCTTATTTTGTGATCTTGGTCTTCAGAAGAATGGCAGGGCTTATAGCTTGACTGGTTTATTTTAAATCATAAAGCTACAGTTGGGAAGCATGTAGCTTTAGCCTTTTGATAAGAATTCATTAAATATAGCATCACACATGAGTACCACAAATGAGGTTAGTAGACTAGCTATGCAGTGGCCCACATTTGGTGTAATGTTTTAGTGTCATTAGTGCCTCTTAAGTTACTGCTATTCTTTGGTCAGTTGCTATAGTAGGAAGTATACTTTTTAAGCAAATGAAACTGTTTTACTTTTGCTAGGATATTTTGAAAAGTCTAAGGTCTTAAATGTAACATTTTGGTTTATTTATCCTTCTTAGGAAGATTAGTAGTGTACTATAGAATATATTTATTTCTATCAAAACTAGAGTGAATTGAGTTTTTTTTCCCCCCCAAGGATTAAGAATTTTGGTGTGGATAGATGAATTGATATTTTCAGTGCATCCAAAAATAGATTCTTGTTAATGTCTAGAAGAGCCCTCATTACCACAGGAAAATGAACCCTTGGAACTAGCCTGGTAAATATCTCCTTTTGTCATTGTTTTTGAGGTATAAATTGATATGAATATCATTTTTGCTTTATAATTGGTCATCTTTGTGTTTTGGATTTTGTAAGCTAGGCTGTGAAGTGATCTGATCCTTAAAACAAACACAAACAAACCAATAGAATCCTGTGTTTTCTCAGCTAGTCTCCAAGGAGGTTGCTGCTACAGTGGTCCTTTCTCCAAAGTGTGTGAGATTCCAGGTGGGAAAGAGTAGCTGGTAATGGTGCCTCTCAGTCACTCTGCTCAGGAACCTGCTGGTTCCTGGCTTCCTTTCTTCCATAGCCTGTCCTCAGAGATTTCACTGTGAACTTCCAATCCTTGCCTAACCCTTGAGGATTTCCAGGCTTCTGCTGGGGTATGGAGTGGGGATGGGGCAGTGGTTCCAGAGGCAGACGAGGAAAAGGTTCCTTTAAATTTTGTCATTGATTTACTAACTTTTAGAATTTGGATTTTCTAAGATCTGGATGCTTGCTTTCTTTTTAGTGCTTTGCATACAGTACTGAGAACTAGGGACACTGAAAAGGACATGGGTTGCAGCATTCTTGAATATATTCTAAAGGCCTTACTTAAATTTCTATCAAAATATGATGTGTTTTGTAGAAGTTTTAACTTTGCTTTGATGGTAAGGGAAAATTTTTTTTAAAGGGAGGGGCAGTAAAGAACTGAAGTGCTGAAACATATTACATGGCAAACATTCTGCTAGTGAGTTTTATGAATCACTGCTATCTGAAAATCCAAATGTGTCTGATTTGAATTCATTGTAGAGTCTACCACCTATGAAGTTTGTCCTATGTATTTGCAGTCCTCCTTTGTGCATCATCTTATTTCATGTTTGCCTTGTCTCACTGACTACATTTGTAAGCCCCCTGAGGGTAAGGTCTGTCTTCTGTAGTACTTTTTTTTCTCCCCAGCACCTAGGACAGTGCAGTAGCATCTTTACTGCTTGGTTAATTGATGTTACAGATAGATCCTGCTTTGTTTTGCTTTAAACCACAGAAATTTATTTCTCACAATTTGGTAGGCTGTAAATCCAAGATCAAAGTGCAGATTTGATTTTCTTCTGAGTCTCTGTCTGGCTTGTAGATGGCCACCTTCTCACTATGTCCTCATATGGTTCAATTTTTTGTTTCTTTGACCAAGTTTTTTAGTTAGCCTCATTGGGTGTTTTATCAGCTTTTACAGGTGAAATACAATTTGGTATGAAAAAGAGAAGAGCTCCAGGTGTATGTTTTAGTATGCAAATACTTTCCTATTTTTATATTTACATGTCCATGACTTGCTGTGTGAATTGTTTATTATATTTGAAATTTGTCTGCTGTGTGACCTAAGGTTATTAAAACTAGAGATTTGAAAACCAGAGTGAATTGCAGTAGTATTGTGATACCCAAGCTAAAGATATTAGTGAGGTTTTTTTAACTTTTTAACTAACTGAAACAGAATTTTTATTTGTAATTTTAGAATGCATCTTACGAATCTGAAACTACTATTTTCTAAAATGATTACAGTGAAACATAAAAATATTTTCCTAGTGATACATCACTTGATTCAAAGCACCATATAACTATCTGGATAATTTAAGATTCACTTAGGTTCAAACATATATTCATTTAATGCATTTTGCAAGTATTCTTCTGGGATAGCATATGACAAGGAACTATATCTGTCACCATTTCTTTTTCTAGACATGCACTCAGTGGTACTAACTGATGGCTAAGACAGCAGCATGTAATTTTGAGGGAGATTGTTGTTCCATGGAGAAAAGAAGAGATACTTGTAGAAGTGATACAGCATTTTACCCGATTTATCACTGAACAGTTTAGTCTACCTGACTTATCTTTTTGCTAAATTTAACTAGTGGAATAACTTATCAGCATTGGACAGTTGTGTAAGAGTAGTGAATTACCCATTAGCTTGCTGGTAAAGATGGTGCTTTGACAGTTCAATTAAGGTTTCATTAACAACTGTCAACTGTGTTTTATCTCAAAGTAAAGGTTCCATTTTACCTGGTAATGTGATTGTGGGGTAGCCTGAGATATATTCATTTCCATTGATAGAATGTTGTTCATGGGTTATCAAGACATCATGTATAACTTGACTTTGTTTATGAGACGTCACAGCTTCCAAACTTCCAAATGGACAATTTCATAATGCAAAAACAAAACACAGGTGGCGCCTGCGGCTCAAGGAGTAGGGCGCTGGCCCCAAATGCTGGAGGTGGCAGGTTCAAACCTGGCCCAAGCCAAAAACTGCAAAACAAACAAACAAAAAACCACAAAGAACCCACTAACAGTAAGCTTAGTCATTTGGTGAGGGTAACATAAATCTAATATTTTGTCTGCAGTTCACATTTGCCAGAGGAAAATGCTATGCTTAAAGATCTGACACTTTGGGACAAAGAGCAAGGGCTCACAAAGTATACAATTTTGAGAGTTGGAGGAAGTTGACCACATGAGAGTAATGGTTTGAAGACCACTAAACCCAGACAGTTTCTGACAGTTGACAACCTTAAAATATTATAGATTGAATTAATGGAGTGCATATTGGAACTTTGATAAAAGCGAGTCTGTGAAAGTATCTGCTTTATAAAATTAGTGTTTTGGTTTTAGATTTCTCTGATTAATTAAAAAATCAAAGATCCTGGGATTCATTTTGTTCATTGCCTTTGTACTCTAAGTAAAGTTGGAGGGCTTTGAATTTTATTATCCTGATACTTCCAGCAGGTTATTTATATGAGTATTTGTCTTTCAAAACTTGAGCATCCCTGTAGTAGTACTTACTAGCTCTTATTATCATGATAAATTATTTGACATCTCTGTTCTTCATCTATAAAATGGGCCTAATAATAGTCTCAGGATTGGTGTGGTAAATGAGGTAATTCTTGCATATCAATGAGTACATAATCTAGCATACAGTAAGCATCTATTAATGTTAGCAGTTTTATTGTAGTTATTGTTGATGGAAAAATCAAGCTGTTGTGTTCATGCATGAAAGTATCTTCATAGATTGTCACATTTATCAGGTAAAATCAACATGGAGACTGTTTTTGGAGGAATGACTTTAAATACCATAGGTGTCCCCTCGGTTGTGTTATATGCCAGAGAGATTAAGAAAAGGTTGAATTTAGAGCCAAGGGAAAAATATTCTGTCCTGTTTTCTCAATTACATAAAAACAGAAAATAATGCATATGTTTGTATGGACTTGCTTGGTAGGTGTTCCAGTCTGATCGTCTGTACTGTTTTGGAAAATATTGTGGATTTTGAAATATTTGGAAGGAAATTAATTTTTCCTTCATAAAATGTAACAAATAAAGGACATCTATATTGTCAAAGTTCACCTTTAGTGGAAATTCATTTTACTTGTATTTGGATGAAAAAGTGTGAATTGCTAAAGAAAATCCCAGTGAGGTAGAGGAAATTATGTGTGATTTAACAAAAGTTAATTCAGTTTAAACTCTCATACATGGCAGAAATGCCTCACTTGTTCATCTTGTAAACATTAGAGGCATGTTTTTTCTTATGTTTTCTGTGGTCCTCTTACTCCACAAATAGCAAACTATAATTTGGAAAAATGGAGAATGCTTTTGCGATATATTTGGGGAAAATCCTGGATTAAGTTGCATCAGAGAAAGTAGCATACTAAAGTGTATTTTGTTATTAACTGTGTTTTACAGGTTAAGAATCTGTAGTATTGAGAAGTTTCTCCACTATCAGCCAAGATTAACAGCCACAGCTGGATTCATTGGTGGTTCTGTTTTGTGAAAAGAGCTTTGAAGAAGCAGAGCCTGCACCATAAAAAGGAAACGGTTGCTCTTCTAGACATAAAGCATCCGTGTGAAACTAGAAATGTAGAGATCTATATTGTTAATTTTAACTACAAATGAACTTTTTAGAAACTGCAGGTTCATGATCATAAAGTAGAGAGAGCAGAGAGAATAAAAGTAACACAATCAATTGATACTAAATCATAGCACGTAATATTGAAAGTTATTTTGTATTTAGGCTCCTGACAAGATTATCCAAAATATGTTTGAAACAAAAATTAAAAAAAAAAAAAAGCAAAACCATAGCACAACAAAAGAAACTTATTTTATTCTTGGGGAGAAATTTTATGTTATACTATTGAATGTCAGCTTAGAAAAAAAGGCAAATGTTTCTTTAAAAAAAAAAGGTATTTCAGAATAAAAGAATAACATTCCTCAAAATTAAATGCCAATTTTTTAGCCATCAGCATGATAGGGATGTGTTGTGAAAGAGAAAAGGGTCAGATAGTTCCCTTTCATATGCTATGTCAGAATAATGAATATTTGTAAAATACATTAACTGAATATATATTTGAACCTAAATTCTGGGTTTTCACCCAGATAGCATAGGCAGCTGCAGAAATATTCCTTGATATACAAAGTCCTCTAATGGAGCACTGGGATGTTTCATTGTCTTCTCGACTTGAACTGTCAGAGTTTTCCCTGTCTTCTATATTGTGTAATTGAGTGGCTGTTCTTGGTGGTTATTATTAGATTTGTTGATATCCTAGCAACTCAAAAATCAATTGTTCATATACTGCATGTTTCCTTAATATGCTAATTTGGTTTCATTGATAGAACTTGTCAAGGCCAAAGAAACTTTTTCATTTGTCATCACCCAATAAGTGGAAAGAAGCTGTTGGGTAGAAGAGATTCTTTCTTTATATGATTATATTTGGGTTTTAGTTATGAGTCCCTGTGTGTACATGATACTCCAGTGAATTGTTGATTGGGTCATCTACTGCAGATCAACAATGACTTCCTAACTAAAATAGCCTGTTAGTTTGATCTGTTGTTGTTGCTTAGGGGTAACAGAAAGTGCTTGAGGCAACAGTTGTAACATTGTCAATGAGCATGTGACAATTTTGATAGACCTAGTCCATAGTTCTAAAGTACCTAGCCAAGAAGCATTAGAAAAATTCTGTTACTTTGGCGTTATGAAAAGATGACTTATAAGGAAACTATGCTGAGATCGTACTATGATATTATTAATTAGTTGTAATGGTGTGAGTAGAGGGAATGTATTCAGGGATATCTGCCATTGACCCAGTTTTCTATCTATGTAGTGAATTAGTTTGGCTAATTGAATCATATTTACTTTTAAACAGTGAAAGCTTTTGAAACTTGAAGTCAGCATCTATGTATTTTTATTGTCAACCTGCAATGGATAAGCACTAAATAAGGATATTTAGTTCTATAAATCATTTTGCAAGTCTCCATCAGACTTGTGCTATTATTTGTATTGTGCTTGGTATTGAAGTATAGGAACATTTAAGTCGTGATCTTGCTTTGTAGGAGTTTACAATCAAGTAGACAGGATGAAAAATAACATGTCTCTACTCTCAATCTATACCTTTGGTGGAGGGTTGAAACTAGATTTGAAACTATTAAATAAAAACTTAAGGACATATTATGTTCATTGTTCTTACAATACTCATGTATTGCGTGTTGACTGTTTGCAGGCACTGTGTTTCACTATAGGGATTAAAGGCCATTATGATTTAGTGGGGGTGGTGGATTTGTAAGTGGATGATTATAATTCACTGCCATAAAAGCAGCAATAGGAATAGTCCCTGGATATTATGGGAGCATAGAGAAGGGATTTCTGTGGAAGGTATGGATGCTTCCTAGAACAGGTAATGGCTTCACTGAGTTTTAAGAATGAGAGAGAGATCCAATGGGGAAGGGCATTCTAGGTGGATGGGCTCATATACAGGAGACCCAGGACGGGACTGAAGTTGCTAAACATGTAGTAATGGAGAACGTAAGAGGTGTAAGCTAGAGCTAGATCATGAAGAGGTTGGAATGTCATGCTGAAGAGTTGAGGCACTATTGATAATGGGGAAGGTGCCCAAAGAATCTTATTCTTTTTATGAATAAAGCACATATACATACAATACATAAATATTCTTTTTATGAATAAGGCATGTATATATACAGTACATATAGCACATGGAGGGAGATATATAAATAGAAGATACAGCTGAGGTTTGTCTGAGCCTTCAGGAATGTTTGCAGTTGTGGGTGGAAGAAGTTGCTGCAAGTTAAACTAAAGGTCAGTCAGGATGAAGATTATTAGGAAAATGGGAGTGATTGTTGATGCAGATAAAAAGTCAAAGAAAATTAAGGTTGGAGAAAGGGCATTGCATTTAGCAAGTAGATCATTGATGACATTTGAGGGAATATGGTATTTGGTTTTTTCCTCTCTAATGTGTATAATATGTTTCATTCTGAAGAACATCTTAAGTATTAGATTAAAAAATATTATTTTAAAATTGTTAATAAAAATTCTTCCAAATCCTGAGTTTTTATTTCTAGTTTAATAAAAAAACAGAGAACTTGATGTTCAAGGTGCTGTTTCTTTGGGAAGTTTTTTTTTTTTTCTAAATGATGTAGTAATAGAGTACTAAACTAAATTTGTTAAGAGATAAAGTTCTGGTCCTATCTAGCCTTCCTGCCAATTACCCTATTACCTTGGCTTTCTGAGCCTGGGTTTCTCCTTTATAAAGTCTTATGTTTCCTAAGATTCTATTATAAAATGGCTTTAATATTTGTAAGACATAGTGTCATTATTTCTGGGTAGTAGACTCTGCAAGTATGACAACTTTCTGTCTTCAGGACTACTAAATTGTTTAAAGGAAGAACGAGATAAATGTTACCCTGCGTGATGATTTTATTTATAAAGTTTTCGAATTTGGGATCAGATTTTAAATGTGCAGTTTGTGCAGGAGACTTGTTTTCCCCTGTTATTGACTTATTGATGAGGATTATACATGTGGTTCATTTGTGGAAGAGAGCCTGCCTGTATGCAAATGGACAACCAATTTCTTCCTACATTTCAATTTGATATTATCATTTTCCTGATAGTACTTTACGTTTTTAGTGTTTTAGACTTGTCTGCTTACTTTCTTACATATTTTGTGTGATCTTAAAATTTTAAAATAAAATCTAATTTTCTATTTAGTATTTTGTCTTTTTTTGTTTTTTTTAAATATTTATTTATTTATTTGGAGACAGAGTCTCAAGTTGTCACCCTCAGAGTGTTGTGGCATCACAGCTCACAGTAACCTCAGACTCTTGGGCTTAAGCAGTTCTCTTCCCTCAGCCTTCCGAGTAGCTGGGACTACGGGTGCAACGCTCCGCTATTTTTTGGTTGCAGTTGTCATTGTTGTTCTTAGCAGGCCCGGGGCTGGGTTCGAATCCGCCAGCCCCAGTGTATGTGGCCGGCACCCTAACCACTGAGCTATGGGTGCTGAGCACGTGTCTTTTAAAAAAAAAATTTTTTTTTTTGTTAATAATCAGGTAAGATAATGTGGGGGCCAGCCAGTCTTTACATTAATTTACAAGTTGCTTTAACAAGTTTTTCTTTTTGTCCAGGAGTCTCTTTTAAATTCAGAATTTGGGTAGAGGACTTGCTAGTTTGTGTTTGAGTCTCCCAGAAAACTAGCTTTGACACATATTTTTAAGGCTGTAGCAGTTTAGGGCATACCGTATATACAGAGAGAGAGTTCCTAAAGCCCTTTAAAAAGAAGAAAGGAGCAGTTTTACAGAAGTCCTCAGCAGTCCAGATCTTCAGATAATTTCATGAAAGCCACGTATATAATTTTAAATTTTCTAGTGACCATACTAACATATGTCAAAAGAAATAGGTAAAATTAATTTTAGTGATATCTTTTATTTAACTATGTCTAGAATATTGTCATTTCAACATGCAATCATCATAAAAATTATTAATGAGATTTTTTCCTCCATGTTAAGTCTACAAAATCAGTGTGTAACTTAACACTTAACACCATGTTTTAGTTTGGTCTAGCCACGTTTTAGGTGCTCAGTAGCCACTTTTGGTTTTTATTGCACTATACTATGTATAGTCATCTGGAATGTCGCTGTCAGTGGAGATGATTACTTTTGTAAAGTAAAAGATTACTTTTGTAGCAATTAGGCCCACTCCTGGACCTGGCTGTGGGAGGGGTGAATACCAGCAGTAGAAGCTAAGAAGGCAGTCATTAATGACCGTAATAATGCCTTTATCTAACTTACGTCAGACACTCAAGAAACTTGACCAGCTGCGTTTATAGAGCAAACTGCAGTAATGTCCTCTGTAGAGAAGTTGTCCTGCTGGTCCTGAGTTATTTGGGGGTATTTTCCTTTGCCGAACGTAGCAAAAGTAAAATTGGCATCTGATCCTTGCCACGTTTGCTTTTCTTCCCAATTAGAGCAGATGATCTCCTATTGATTTCTTTTTCCTCTCTCTCTGTGTTGTGGTTTTGTTACCCACATAAGGTTCTCAGTCTTGTTTTCAGTTTTAAGCTCAGGCAGTAAACTTCTTACAGGGGAATACAACACAGAACTTTTTGTTTATCCATTCCTTGACCTGAAATCCTTGTTCCAAGCTATGGAGGAAAAGGTATGGAAAGACATTTGAACAAATAGATAAAATTAGTCATTTGACCCAGATTGCAGCTTTTTTTTTTCCTGTCTGCATGGATAAAAATCATCCTTCAGTTTACATAAGTAGGTGATTTTTCTTACATGCTAATTTTCTTAATGTGCCATTGCAGCGGGTTGCAGATATGGAAATTTTGTAAGTAAATTGAAATAAGCCAGATGACTTTATTTCATTGTATTTTCTTACTGGTAGAGAAGTACCCAAAGGGTGCAATTATTAGATGCTTGTCTCTTTGCACATCTAAGACAGCCTGGTGCAAAGGATTTTTCCTCACTTTGTTCTCCATTTCCCTGTCTTCCCTTATTTTTTTTTTGGAGACAGAGTCTCACTGTGTCACCCTTGGTAGAGTGTTGTAGCGTCACAGCTCACAGCAACCTCAAACTCCTGGGTGTAAGCAGTTCTCTTGCCTCAGCCTCCCACATAGCTGGGACTACAGGCGCCTGCCACAATGCCTGGCTATTTTTTGGTTGTAGTTGGCCAGGGCTGGATTTGAACCTGCCAGCTCCAGTGTATGTGGCTGGCACCCTGGCCACTGAGCTACAGGCGCCTAGCCTTCTAATTTTTTTTAAAATAGAAAACTATTGATTTTTATATTTACTTCCACAGGGCTGAAAATTAAGTAATACAGATGAGAGGGAAATTTGAGTTTTATTAAAATTAATAGTAGAAGCCATATAAAATGGGAAGTAATGTGGGTAGATACTGTGCAGAAAAGGGGCACATGTATACTTGGCTTGGGTTTGAATTGCCTCAGAGAATTATGTGAGAACCTTCAACCATTTTTAATTAATTGTCATCCTACCTCACAGCAACCTCAGACTTTCGGGTTGAAAGGATCCTCCTTCCTCAGCCTCCCAGGTAGCGGGGACTACAGATGCATGTAGGTCTCGAACTCTTGAGCTCAAGGGATCCTCCTGCCTCAGTCTCCTTGTGTGCTATTATTACAGAACCATGGTACCCAGCCTGAAGACATTAGAATGCATTTAGTTTAACTGCTTTATTTTATGTATGGGAAAATTGAGTCCCAGAGAAGCTAAGAGATTTGTTCGAGGTCACACAGCTGGTTGGGAGCTGAGCCAGAACCTTTGCTCTTTTGCTGCTTTACCAGTAATACCTGTCCAACTTAATGCCTATTGAAAATGGAGGAAGTGTTTATATAAAAGCAAAACAAATAAAAAACAAAAGCTCTATACATGAACCAGAAATAATGTATCTGAAAAGAAATTAGATATATAGAATATTCTGTGGGTGGTTTTGTGTGTGCTAGTGACTCCCAAGTTTTCAGGTTTTTAACAGGGTTTCTGGGAAGGAACAATTCAGTCTTTTCATGTTATATGTAAATGTGTTGTGTATCTACTTTGAGCATATCATTCTCCCCTCCCTTATTTTTTGAAAAACTTTAAACCTTAACTGGAAAAATGTGAAAGAATTATACAATATGTCTATAAACTGGTCTTCTAGATTAACATTTTGTGACTTTTGCATTATCTACTTTGAGGCTATTTCTACAGAACTTGCTGAGATTGGGTTTGGAATAAATTTAGATGTAGAGTGTTAAGAAATTTATGGTTACTGCATCAACTACATCAACTCACTGTTCCATGTATTAAGTTTTGTATGCTCTCCAACTAGAGAAGGAACTGAAGTTTTAAAACTTGTGACTGTTTTGGAATGCTATTTATTCTTTTAATACTTAAAACAAAATTCAGTGTGAATCAAATGTGTAACCGAAAAGTCAAAACTAAGCTTTAGGCAGAATAGAAATACTTCATTCTGCAAAGTTTTTCTTTTTTGTGGTATTTATCTCGGGTTGAGACTTGAGGGAACATTTTCAAAATAAGAATCCTGTGATCTGATTCTGTATTTCTGCGACCGAGGACATGATTAAGGCATGTTGACATTGTTGAAGCTAAATTTTGTTACTTACGGTTTTCTTTCTTTTTTTTTTTTAGTAAATCACCCTATTGCAGTCACATGAGCTGATGATGCTGTCTGTGATTTGTGTCACCCAACACTCTGCTCTGTATTTTTCAGTGTCAAATAATTCCTTTGTTAAACTCATTTTCAGTAAATGAGCCATTGTTTCTCAAAGCGTAATGATAACTTCTATATATAGTACAAAACCTCAAGAAATAGATTTTAACGTCAAGTATTAGGTGATTGGAAATAGTTGAAGTCATTGCTCTGTGTATATTGAGCCACAGTGTGTGTATAAAAAGGATAACTGCTGTGTTTGCTCCCTATGCTACAATATGAGATTTATATTTACTAGAAATCACATGACAACAAGCCTTTAAAAGTGAGATTTTTTTGTTTAGATGCAGAAAGGGTGGTTCTATTGAGGCAACCAGCTATTGTATTACATATTTGGTAATGTAAACACCTAGAATAAGGTAGCTGGAGTTCGAATCTAAATGGCTTGTGACAGGAAAGGAAAGAAATGGGCAGTAGTTACTGGTTTACTTGATGCGGTTGATATCAGGATCTGTAAATAAATCACAGACTTCTTAAAGTACCTCAGCAGGGAAGATGTTAAAATAGGGACACCTCAATATTAACTAGTGTAGACACTGGAGATGTAGTTACCAACATACAGCTTGTCTGTGTAGGTGGGCAAACTTTCACTAATAATTATACTTTGATTTTCTTTTCCTTTTAAAGTAGATGCCTATTCTTAGAAGATAAATCCATCTCTCTGTTTCTGTCTGTTTTTCAATACTAATGAAAACAAATGCTTATAACCATTTGTGATGTATTCTCCACCCACTGATCCACTAAAACTGACAAGAACTTCAAAGGCTAAGGTCAGGTTTCATTTGCTTCTCTAGAGCCTAACTCCATCCCAGGTTGGGTGGTTATTTGTTGTTGAAGTGCAAGTTTCTAGTCTGGGCTCAGTGAGAGCACCTGTAGTTTCAGCTACTTCAGAGGCTGAGGCAGGAAGATTGCTTGAGCCCAGGAGTTTGGGCTGTGGTGCGCCATAATTATGCCTGTGCATAGCCATTGTACTCTAATCTGGGCAACACAGCAAGACAAAAACAAAAAAAAAAGAAAGAGATAAAGACCTTTTTTTTTGAGACAGAGCCTCAAGCTGTTGCCCTAGGTAGAGTGCTGTGGCATCACAGCTCACAGCAACCTCAAACTCCTGGGCTTAGCGATTTTCTTGCCTCAGCCTCCCAAGTAGCTAGGCCTACAGGCACCTGCCACAATGCCCAGCTTCTTTTTGGTTGTAGTTGTCATTGTTGTTTGGTGGGCCTAGGCTCAATTCGAACCCGCCAGCTCTGGTGTATGTGGCTGGCCCCTTAGCCGCTTGAGCCACAGGCAGCGAGCCAGAGATAAAGATCTTAAGTTTATGTGTAATGGCTGTTTTCAGAGAAGAGTACCATTACTGACTCTTGCCACTTTATAGTATTTCAAGATCCCTACTTCCTCATGCAGTGTAGGAATTGTTATGAGGGAATACTTAAGAGAGATATTTAGACAACTGTGTGGTAGTGGTTTTGTTTTCTTGTATTTGGATTTTTTTTTTTAAGAGTAAGCGCCCTAATCTAAAGAAAGAATGTCTAAAAGTGTTCCTTTATTTTGAAAAGAAATAGTCCTTTATTTATACTGCTTTCCTTAATCTGCATAGTGTTAAGAATGCTGCTGAATTGTTTAGGGAAAATATCCTTTTTGATGCAGTACTGTGATCTCATGGTAGAAAAATAATGAGAGATCCAGTTAATAGAAACTGTGTCCAGAGTCTCATCTGATACATTGGTACATACCAGAGCAGTCTGTGATGCCAGTGCAGAAGAAAAAGGATAAAATTCTAGATTTCTTATTCTGTTTTATAAGCTTATTAGTAAATGGTAGCTTAGTATATGCTAGGGATCCTCTTGAAAATTAGTGAGGAAAGAATGGCTTATTTCAGTAGCATGTTGGTATATGTTTAATAACAGGCTTTCTGAAAAATAAAAAAGCTGTAGTTTTGAGGATTTATTGATTTCTCTGGTGTAAGTACTCCCATATTGGCAACCATCTATTATATTATATATAATATAGCACTAAAGCACTAATGTTAAGTCACTAAATGTTGAATTGGAAAAACAGTACCATACCATTATGTAGTATTTTCACTATACAGATAAAGTAGGTGTTAAATAGCCTTAACAGCATAAATCATAAGATAATTAGGGAGTAATGATTTCTGATATTTACTGCCTTTGTTTTAAATATGATTTATTTTAAGTTTATATATATAATAATAGTTTTTATGGCTATGATCACCTTGCAAAATTTCAGAAAATATAACAGTCTCTCATGAGCAGTATGAACCTGTTTCAGCATACCACTGGTTTATTTTGTACCTTTGTTGAGATATTTAGCTGGCTGTGGGGAGGAATGAAGTTAGATCTGTGTTCATCATGTACAAAAATAAAATCCAAGTGGATTAAAGATTTTTTTTAAAGTCTCCAAATAACAAAATATTGATAACTATTTTTATTATTTTTATAATCTTTGAGGGAAAGTGCCTGTTATCTTGATGTTAAAGCACGAAAAGAACATCAGATTTGGGCTCGGCGCCTGTGGCTCAACGGGCTAAGGCGCCAGCCACGTACACCTGAGCTGGCGGGTTCGAATCCAGCCCCGGGCCCGCCAAACAACAATGACGGCTGCAACCAAAAAATGGCCGGGCGTTGTGGCGGGCGCCTGT
>CAUYRH010128631.1:0-12207 GCA_963574655.1 Perodicticus potto | reverse complement strand
GTAGCCTTCGCTTGAAAGATATAAATTTGCTTCATATTAGGGGTGTATACATTGGATACTTTTTCTTCCATTCTAGAGATACTTTGCTAAGGAGAACATGTTCCAGCCCCATCCATGTCACTATGAAAGAGGAAAAGTCACGTCAGTACTTTTTAAAGCTCTCTGATGATTTGATGTGCAGTCTAGGTTCAGGACTACTGCCTAACATTGCTGCCTGCAGGCAATAGTTTGCCTGAATGCTACTATAAGCTTCAGAAGGCAGAAACTGGTTTGCTGTCACCCTTGATGCCTAGTACCCCTAACCCACAGTTGGAATTTTAATAAGTATTTATTGATTGAGTGAATTAAGTAATTATTTATTGATTAAGTAAATCATTCTGAACTTATCAAGATGTAGAGAAAGCCCTCCCTTTGCCTAGGTGCGACGTTGGAAACCTATGATCACATAGTTATATCATTTCAACTGGAATGAAAGCATTTTATTATTTGAACAATAGGCCCACTGTACACCTGCGGGAGCAGGCTGCATGGTTTGGGTTTTGATCCTTCGTCTGTCACAGGAATTTTCTAATCTATAAGGCTCTCTGTGGTATGAAGTCTTTTCTCTCTGATTTCATCTTATATCATTCCTTCCACCACCTTCTCACCACTCTCCAGCCACAAGGCCTTCTCTTTTTTTTTTTGAACACTGCCAAGCTCCTTCTTGTATTAAGGTCTTGTATTTGCTGTTCCGTTGGCTGGAATACTCACCCAATGCGAGGAGCTGCAAAGTCAGTGCTGCAAAGGTAGATTCAAAGACAGGAAGAACAGCAGCCAGTTTTGCAAACAATTTACCATGGAGCTCATTTAGGAAAATGCTCAGTCTTTCAGATAAAATGCTCAGCATCTCACGTTTCTTCTTTATCCCTCTTTTCCTCTCCAAAATGCTGCTTGGGTATAATAAGGAGAGACTGTGATTTGTATGGCACTATGATCATAGACAGAAAAAGGTGTCTGTCAATTATTGCAGTTTCATCTAGGTCTTCACTGGTTGTTGCTGCGAAGTGCTTGGTCAAGGATAGGTCACAGGCTCCATCCCTGGATGTCCTGCTCACGTCTGCTGCTGATAGCTGAGGCTACTGCAACTTGGGGCTAGTCTCTTTTGTCTTGACTGGGTCTGGATAACTCACATCATCTTCCTGGCATTGTAGACTCTTCTGATTCTCCATCTAGCCCCTGTCCCAAGATGTCCATGGAAGCTGTGATGTTACCTCTTTGCCTTGGTAATCCATGGCGGCTCCTGCCTTCAGCAGTCTTTTCACCCTATGGCATGAGGAAAGGGTTGTCCATTCTATGTCATAAGAGAACCCCGCAGGTTTGAGGGATCTAAACTCAGATCTTCTCCCTGCCTGGCAACCATGATCAACCACCGTGTTTTCTCTGATGTGCCCATGTACAAGTGGTGTGGAACGATCTCCTTCTACAGTCTCCACGAGGAAGCGAGCAGACCCCCTTTTCAGTGGTGGCACCTGTCCCAGCCCTGCCTCTCCTGCCTGTCTCCCATGCTCTTCCCCAATCCACAGCACCAGCGCTGGAGAGCTTGGGTGCTCTGCCTCCCCACCCCACGTGTGCTCTCTCTCTGCACTGGATGTGAAGGACAGTTCAATGCTCTCACCTTCAGGCCTACTGTCTGATTAGTTAAAAAAGAGATAAAGACATTTAGAAAATCTTTGTCTTCTTTTTTAATAAGCCTAAATTTTCAGTCCAGTCTCTGAATATGATGTCTCTATGGTCAAAAACATTCTATTTTGGCTGAGTGTGGTGGCCTATGCCTATAATTCCAGCTACTCAGAGGCCGAGGAAGATAGTTCAAATCCAGGGGTTTGAGACCAGCCTGGGTAACATAGCAAGACACTGTCTCTTAAAAAATAAAAAATAAAAAATTAGCTGGATGTTGTGGTGTGTGCTTGTGGTTCCAGCTACTTGGGAGGCTGAGGCAGGAAGATCACTTCGGCCCAAGAGTTTGAGATTTCAGTGAGCTATGACTGTGCCACTGCACTCCAACCTGGTGACAGAGCAAGATCCTGTCTCGAAGAAAATCTAAAAACTATATGTTTTGGCCACCAGAATCTGAATATTACCTATTTCTCTTTATGGCTCTGCAACAGTGCTCCTAATTCCCTTCCTCCCCTTCCCACTCCATAATTTCTGTCCACCCTACTCCTCAGATTAATGGTTTATACTGGCTAAGGAGATGCTTCACATGAAAACACAAAGAAATACACATTCATATGGCTTAATATGTTATTTCACTTTTACTTACATTACTTACCACGGGCTCTGGCAGTGGGCTGAGTTCCTCCTACACATTGTTTCATTTAATTTTCACAACTAAGACATGAAGTGGTTCAAGAAACTGCTCCAGAAGTCATTCCTAGTTCAATGGTAGATCAGGATTGGAACTCAGGGCTGCCTGATTCCATGGTCCACACTCTAATCCTTGCGCCCTCTACGCCTCTCTGTAAGATCACCATCTGTTAGGTCTCCTTTATGAAGCTCTCGAATTCTTTGATGCTACCTATTTGCTGCTCTGAGGAATATACACTAACTGCAAACTGCAGGATTACAACTTGAAAGAAGGCAGCAAAAAGAAAGGTGACACAGAGAGTGATTTTAATGGGAAAAATATAGATGAATAATAGAAAAATCTCCATACAGAGGCTTTTTCTAACCCAGGGAATGGCAGTGATATTTCATTTTAATGCATTAACTAGCAAAAAGGGACCACTGGGTTGAATTATATTTTGAATATCTTATCTTTATGTTGGGCACATAAGCAAGGGTACAAATAGATATTTTTTTTTCCTTCGGATTAGGGCATGCCTTTGGGGCAGTAAATTTCTCTTGGTGTACAATATTCCACTTAGATTTCTCCAAAAACTGTGGTTCCTTAGTTTTCTGAATACAACATTTAAATAGGAAGCTTTTCACAGCTGCTATCATTTCTATTTAATCCCAAAGTGTTAATAGTTTCAATTTATTTCTAGAAAATTATTGTTTTAGTTTCTAATTATTCAGGGGAAGATTTGAGTGAAAAAAATGATAGCCCATATTTCTTTTCTTAAACCATGCTGTTAAAAAATAATGACAAAATATGGTACCTGGGTGAGTAGCATGGAAATCACTTGGGAAAATTGTTCAAAATACAAATTTTGGGTTCAACTCCAACCATATGTGGTCTTCTGGAAACTTTTGCATTTAGTTTTAGAACTGTTCTCATGTTAATATTTTCCATATACTTATTCCGTTGTACCAACATTGAATTACCTTAACTCCTTTGTACAAAATCAATTGCATATAATAAATGTGTGGTCTATTTTTAGACTCTTTTAATCTATTCCATTAATCTATTTCTCTACCTACTAATACCACACTGTCTTGAATTACTCTACCTTAATAATAAGCTTTGAAATCAGTAAGGTGAGTTTCCAATATAATTCTTTTTTCTTTCTTTTCATAGATCTTTAATTTCTCTTAGTAATGTTTTAGGTCTTGGTGTATATATCTTTGCTAAATTTATTCCTAAGACACATATGCACACACACTTACATTCTAGTGCCATTATAAATGGTAATTTTGGTGATTAAACATATGTAACATAAAATTTACTGTTTGAACTATTTTAAAATGTATGGTTCAGGAGAATTAAGTGCACTCATACTGTTGTACAACACTCAACACATCCATCTGCAGAAATATTTTCTTCTTCCTAAACTGAAATTCTATACCATTAAACATTAACTCTACAATTCTGTCCTCCCCTTGGCCCTAGCAACTACCATTCTACTATTTTTTATCCATGACTTTGACTCTAGAAACTCAAATAAATGGAATTATACAGTGTTTGTTCTTTTGTGACCGGCATATCTCGTTTAGCCCACCTTTAAGGTTCATTCATATTGTAGCATATGTCAAAATTCCTTCTTTTTCTAAGGAGTATTATTCATACTCTGCTGCACATATGCACTGCATTTTCTTTCTCCATTCATCTATTGATGGATACATGGGATGCTTTTGGCTATTTTGAGTAGTGCTGACATGAACATGACTTTACAAATATATGCTCGAGGCCCTGCTTTTAATTCTTTTGGAGATAGACTTTCGATGTGGCTGGCTACCATCCAGTTGGCTAGGAGCCTAGACAGAACAAAAACAGAGAAAAGGCAGATTGGGCTCTCCATCTCCTGAAGCTACAATACACTCCTCTCCGGCTTTTGGACATCAGAACTCCAGGCTCTGCAGCCTCTGAACGCCGGTATTTACTCCAGCAGCACCCCAGGTCCTCAGGCTGCCAGACTTGGCCTGCGCCGTGCAGCTTCCCAGTGTCTCTAGCTTATGTACAGCCTGTCATGGGACTTCCCAGCCTACACAGGTGCATGAGGCAATTCCCCTGATACATCTCCTCTCATGTATCTATACGTACGTACCTACACATGTCCTGTTGGTTCCTTCTCTCTGGATAACATTGACCAACACAACCTTCAACCCACAGCCTCATCAAGCTTCACGAGGACTGTCCCTGAACATGCGTAGCCTCGCTTTCTACTAACAGTCCAAGGAAGACCACACAGACTTTTCTTCACCCAGTCCACAATCAGACAACTTTATTGTCTCTGATGCCTTACGCTGCAAATTTCAGTGTCCTCAGCATCTCTAAAACCTGATTTGTGTCTCCTCAGCATGACAACACATGGCTTTCGGCTCACATTTCATCTTACACTGAAGTCAGAAAAAATATTGCCAAGCAAAGAGCCAGGGTGAATATAGATCAAAGCTTATGTGTTTCCTTTGCCCAAGGATTATGCTCTTGCACATGCGTGCTCTCTCTCTCTCTCTCTCTCTCTCTATATATATATATATGTATGTTTTCCAGAGTATATACGTATGTGTGCACATGAAATATATCACTTATAATACTATTTTTGCTAATAATATATTAATAGATAAAAACACTTGATCATATCATATAATGGTTGCTATTCAATGATGTTATCAAGAACCTGTATTTTTTGTTGTTATTCTTTGGGATTAATATGAAGGTAAAAACAATTAGATTACATTGTTTGCATTTGTTAGGTAAAGTCCAAGTTGTAGTTAAGCCCCTCACCCCAGAGGTATGCCATATACCTGCACATTGTACCCATTTAGGGAGAACTTGCCAATTACCCATCCCCCTCCCCTATTTGAGTTTAAGGGAACCCATATTTTTGCTATCTTTTCCCTGTGCCATCTTCTGATGTGTTACCTTTTCAGCATTAGTTTGCTGTCTCATGGTTGAAGGTGGCTGCCGCTGTTTCAGGCATCACATCCTCACATAGCTCTTTCCTGGGCAGTAAGAAGGAATAGGTCTCTTTGCCATAGGTATTTTTATCAGAGAGAAAAACCCTTTATCATACCTCAAGTCCTCCCAGTGGACTTCACTTTGTTTCTTTGGCCAGAACTGGGCTAAATCAATCTTTAGAAAATGGCAATCTATTTTATGGGCAATAGTGATTCAACTTCTGAGATAAGGTGAAAGACTCAATTTCTTTATTCATTTTGCTATCTGAATGATATTAAGATTTTATAAACTAATAAAGAAAAAAATTATTTTTGGAATAGCAACCAAAGTCTCTCCACCCAGTTGTGGAACTTTGTGAAACTCATATTACAAATAAATTAATAGAATAAGTTGCTCCCTTTGACATCTTGTTTATCCTGTGCATCCTGCTCATGGCAAACTTATCTTCCTAAAACACAGATCTGACCATGCTAGACCTTTGCTCAAAACATCTTGCTGGTCACCTATCACTATAAACATACTCCAAGGCATTCCTGGATTTGACTCCACCCTATCTTTTTAGTATTATTTTTTTAGTATACTCCTTTCTGCCCTTGTCTCACTTTTGCCCTTTGTTGGACATGGTGAGCATTCCTGTGTCTATTATGGCTGGCAATGCCTTTGTTCTCTTTATTTACTCCAAAATCCCTTTATCTTTGAAGCCCCAGCTCAAATGCCACCTCTTGCACGATGTCATTGATGATAATTTTAGTTGCAATTGATCTCTCTTGTCTCTGTGCTTCTATTGTGCCTACAATGCTCCCGTGTAGGATATTTAGTGGCTAATACATTTAGATTATATTTTACTCAGCTGTGTATCCTTACATTGCCTCATATAGAGGCAGCAGATACCTAGCACAGAAGCCACAATCCCCATTTGTGAGCCCATGTAAGGTATTACTAAATGATTACAACATGATGCTCCACTAAGCCTAAATGTACTTCAAGGCATCTTGGGGCATTCTTAATTTATTATTGATAAACACTCCAATCAGTTACTACTAGTGGCTTAAATGAAATCTGCATTCTATCTCTGTTTAAACGTATGACCTTGTTCATAACCAAAGCTTAATTCTTTGGTCAGTTGAAGTGGATTTTACTGCATAGATTTCATGGGTAGTTTCCAACCAATGACCAAACTTATTTGGACAGGGCAGAAAGCAAGCCAGAAGATGTTAATGCTATAGCATTATTGCATGTGGAGGAGCTGAGCATATGGAGGAAATCTGCTGGTAAGAGCATCAAGCTCTTGCTAAAGGAGGGCCAGACTGTCAGAACTTTCTATTTTTTTTCCTTAAGGAACCCACCAGGAGACCTTGTTATTTTCTTGGCTTAAAATCCAAAGATCAGATAACAACTGTGTAGGCCATGCCCCAAGGATCTCATGGGTCAAGGGAAGAAGTGAGAGTGTCTCCAAATTTCATAATCCATTTCGTTACTATGGGCAGACTTTATTGGACATAGCTGTAAGTTTTACTCTTGGGAACAGCAGGCGTCTACAACAAATAGGAATCTTCAAACCATACAGACATAAGACTCATGTTCAAAAGTCACTTTGGGAAATGACAAAATCAGTAGGGGATTCTTTGAAGATTAGGTCAGTTTTGCTGTTTATTGATTTCTTTGAAAACATTTTAAGGCAGTACTGTGCAATATAATAGCTGTTAGTCACATGCGGCGTTTCAATTTAATTAAAATGACATAAAATTTAAAATTCAGTTCCGCAGTCAGAATAGCTACATTTCAAGTGCTCAACTAGCTACATGTAGCTAGTGGCTATCATGTTGAACAGAGCAGATACAGAACATTTCTATTATCACAGAGCACTGTTCTAAAGCTTCCTATAAAAAACAAGAATCCTTCTGCACTGTAGTTTAGGTTTTTTCCAGAAGTTTTTGTTTGGGTGCACCAATTAGATTTTTTCTTGTGGTATTACCATTACTTATATTATATAACTTTTACTTATTTTTTCTGCCCAAATACTTTTGTCTCTAGAGGCCTTTCTGTTTAAGGTATTATTTGAGAACAATATCAAGGAAGTATTTATTCCCCATAGTTAGAGACCTGTGCAGTAAGCAAGATTCTGTTATTTATCTTCCGTTGTTTCCTTATGGTGGTTAATGTCTTCCCTGATCCATGTGAGTTCCTTTTTGTAACCCTCTGCACACTAAGTTGGCAATGTATTGCATGGTTGTGTGAATTTAAATGGCCCAGCATTTTGCTTCACTAAGGAAGACAGAATTCAGTCATTAAAGAAAAGGACTATTGGGAAACAGTGCGCCATAAGGCTTCTAACTATTCTGTCACATTTTTATTCTTGCCTCTTCTCATACCTTAAATAAAAGCTATTCTATAAAAAAGATGCATTAAAATAGGCCATACGCAACATGGCTAAAACTTCCACATTAGTTTTAAATGAGGTTCATTTGAAATGACTTAACCAAAGTTATGATGGCGATTCAATGCAAAGTTCATTCTTTATTGCAATTCAAAGTCCTATGTTTATTGCATTTATTCCTAAAAAGATGAAGTGTTTTTTTAAATTTTAAGTAAGGCAAAATATGAATAAACAAAAATAAAATGCATTGGGGAATATGAGATAAAATCTTGTCTTTATTTCTATCCTTATGGTTCAACAGATTGTTATCTTTCCTTGTAATTTCCTACTAAGGTACCTCTTTGAATAAGGTCTAGACTGGCTACTTAGGATTCATACAGTCTCTTTATTCACATGATCTTGGGGCTATAAACGTGGCATTTGTTTGTAATAAATGGACCAAAATCTTACCTTTCCAGTTTCATCATTGTCACAAGTCCTTTCCAGAGATAGCTATTTAGGGTTGGCAAATCGCAAGGCTGGGTTCAAACCCCAGCTCGATCACTCTTGGTTGTGTGGGTCATGAAAGTTACTTACTGCTATGTACTTCAGCTTCTTCACCTCAAAGATAAGTTTGATTTCTAAACCTACATTATACATTTTTTTCAGTTCTCATAAAAATCCCTTAAAACAATGCTACTATTTTTTAGTTGTGTTCCAAGTCTAAAATTTACTTTTCTTTCTATGTCTTTAAACTTGTACAATAGAAATGCAATTTACATATGGCAAAATGCACAGATCTTAAGTATACAGTTTGAGTTTTGACAAACTTATACACAACGTCACCTTTAATTTTCTCCTTTTTATTTTTTAAATTTTTTATTTTAATATATTTAGGAGGTAAGAATCAAATTCTGTTACATGTATATGCTGTATACTGGTAGACTCTGGGATTTTGGTGTAGTCATTATCTGAGTAGTGTACATTCTACGCACAGGTAAGTTTTCATTCCTCATCCCTTCCGTCCTCTCCATTTGTTAATCTCCACTCTGTGTGCTTTTGTGTAGCCATATTTTAGCTCCCACTTATCAGTGAGAACATGGGGCATTCTTGTTTCTCTGTTCCTGAATTACTTCACATTAGAATAATGGCCTCCAGTCCATCCAAGGTGCTGTAAAAGGCACTATTTTGCTCTTGCTTATTGCTAAGTAGAACTTCATGATATATATGTACTACACAACATTTTAAAAAATCTACTCAGCAGCTGATGGACCCTTAGGTTGCTATATCATATCTTTATGGTTTTTAAAAGATTTTTATTTTTAATTAGTATAGGTATATAATAGTTCTCTATCTTTCTAGGGTACATCTGATGTTTTGATACAGGCATACAATGTGAATTAATCAAATAAGGAGAATTAGATTATCCATCACCTCTGTATTAGAAATATTTCAATTGAACTCTTTAAGTTATTTTTAAAGCACCCCGAACTTGTTGATGATAGTCACTTTGTTGTACTGTCAAATATTGTTCATTCTATCCAACTATCTAACTATATTTTTGCACCCATCAACCATTCCCAACTTATACCCTCCCCCCCAGATGTCCTTTCCAATTTCTGGTAACCATCATTCCACTCTCTGTCTTCATGAGATCAGTTGTTCTCAGCTCCCATGTGAGTGAGAACATGTGTTCTCCAGTTCCATCCATGTTGTTTCAAATGGAGGAATTTCATTCCTTTTGTGGCTATATAAGATTCCATTGTATATATGTATCACAATTTCTTTATTCATTTATCCATTGATGGGCACTTAGGTTGATTCCAAATCTTGGCTATTGTGAATAATGCTACAAAAAACGAGGGAGTGCAGATACATTTTCATGATACTGAAGTCCCCTCTTTTGGATATATGTAGTATAACCAACAGTGAGATTATTGGGTCATATGGTAGTTCTATTTTTAGTTTTCAGTGAACCTCCATACTGTTCGCCTTAGTGGTTGCACTAATTTTAGTCCCGTCGGCAGTATATGAAAGTTTTCCACATCGCTTTTTTCCTCCAGCATTCATTTTGCCTGTCTTTTTGATAAAAGCAATTTTAACTGGGACAAGATGATATCTCATTGAAGTTTTGGTTTGCATTTCTCTGATGACTAATGATATTTGGCATTTTTTCATATTTTGTATGTCTTCTTTTTTTATTATTTTTATTAAATCATAATTGTGTACATTGGTAGAATCACGGGGCACAATGTGCTGACTTCATATACAATCTGAAATATTTTCATTGAACTATTTAACATAGCCTTCATGGCCTTTTAATTACTATATGAAGACATTTGTATTCTGCATTTAGTAATTTTCACTTGTACCCTTCTAAGATGCCCCGCAGTGTATGTCTTCTTTTGCGAAATACCTATTCAGATGCTTTGTCCAATTTTGCTTTGGTTGCTTGTGCTTTAGGGTGTTATGCAATAAGTCCTTACCCGACCCAATGTCCTGAAGCATTTCTCCTTTTCTTTTTTCTTTAGTATTTTCGTAGTTTCTGGTCTTAGGTTTAAGCCTTTAATACATTTTGATTGGTTTTTGTGTATGGCAAGAGATAAGGGTCTAGTTCTATTCTTCTGCATGTGGATATCCAATTTTTCCAGAACCCTTTACTGAAGAGACTATCTTTTCACCAATTAATATTCTTGACACCTTTGTCAAAGGTAACATACCTTTAGATGATTTCTTATTGTTCAATAGTATCTTTATCTTTCAGACTGATGAAATCCTTTTAATATTTCTTGTAGGACTGGTCTGGCGTTGATGAAATCCCTCAGGGTTTTTTTTTTTCCTTTGGTCTGGGAAAGTCTTTATTTATCCTTTGTGTTTGAGGAGTATTTTTTCAGGACATAATATTCTACGGTTAAAGTTTTTTCCTTCAGCACTCTGAATATGTCACTCTGCTCTCTCTTGACCTGGAAGGCTTCCATTGAGAAGTCTGCTCCCAGATGTATTGGAGCTCCAGTATAAGCCCTCCTTTTCTTTTTTCTTGCTTCCTTTAGGATATTTTCTTTATTGGTAACCTTTGGGGGCTTGATTATTAATTGCCTTGAGGTAGTCTTATTTGATTCAGTCTTCCCGGTGTTCTATGACCTCTTGTGTGTGAATATTGATATCTTTCTCTAGGTTTGGAAAGTTCTGTTATTCTTTGACTAAACTTTCTACTTCAATCTTTCTCTGTATCTCCCTTTAATGCCAATAACTCTTAGATTTGCCCTTTTGAGGCTATTTTCTAGATCTTATAGGGGTGCTTCCTTTTTTCCTACTCTTTTCCCCCATCTTCTGACTATGTGTTTTCAAATAACTTAATTTCAAGCTAATTTTTCTGTTTGATCAATTCTTCTGTGAGAATCTTCGATGCATTTTGCAGTTTATTGATTGAATTTTTCAGTTCCAGAATTTCTGCTTGATTTTTTTATTTCAATCTCCTTATTAAATTTTCTGATAGGCTTCTAAATTCCTTCTCTTGAAGTTCTCAATGAGATTCTTCAGAAAAGCTATTTAAAGCTTTTTGTATGAAAGGTCACTTGTCTCCATCACTCCAGGATTGGTCACTGGTACCTTATTTAATTCACTTGAGGAGGTCATGTTTTCCTGGGTATTCTTGATGCTTGTGGTTGTTTGTTGGTGTCTGGATAGTAAAGAGTGAGATATTTATTTTATTCTTCATAGTCTGGGCTTATTTTAACTTATCCTTCTTGAGAAGATTTTCCAGGTATTCAAAAGGAATTCAGTGTTATGATCTAAGTCTTGGTCATTGCAGCCCAGTAAGTAACGCTGTGACATTTTAAACTTTCAGAATATTGCATGTGTACACAGACTTTGATTACAAAATTCACTTCTGTACATTTTTGCTCAAAGTTATAAGTGTGCCCTCCACATGGAATATGTGCATTGCCTTAGTTAGGTGTGAGTTTACCCTGCCCCTCTTCTTCCTCCCACCTACTTAATTTCCTTTGATTTTGCTTCCATATATGTACAAGAGAATTGATTGACCATTTCTAGTTTAGTATTGATTTTATGGCCATAGCTTATTTTTGTCTATTCTAGAATTTCATAAAAATGGGATCATATGGCATGCATTCTCTTGGATCATGATTTCCCCATTTTCTATGAATTCTAATAAAACATTTCACTTTATAGCACAATGTCTCTTCCATCCACATTTTATTTGTGTCTTTAAACACATTCAAAAACCAACGTGTGGCTCGGCGCCTGTGGCTCAATGGGCTAAGGTGCCAGCCACGTACACCTGAGCTGGCGGGTTCAAATCCAGCTCAGCCCACTAAACAACAATGGTGGCTACAACCAAAAAATGGCCGAGCGTTGTGGCGGGTGCCTATAGTCCCAGCTACTTGGGAGGCAGAGGCAGGAGACTTGCTTGAGCCCAGGAATTGGAGGTTGCTGTGAGCTGTGATGCCACAGCACTCTATCCAGGGTGACAACTTGAGGCTCTGTCTCAAAAACAAACAAACAAAAAAAC
>CAUYRH010128629.1:0-12511 GCA_963574655.1 Perodicticus potto | reverse complement strand
AAAAAAAAAAATTATTTTTGTAGAGACGAGGTTGCCCAGGCAGTTCTTGAATTCTGGTCTCCAACAATCTTCCCACCGAGGCCTCCCAAAGTGCTGAGGTTACAGGTGTGAGTCACTGCACCTGGACCTTTTCTTTTTATATGATCTTTGTCAGGTTTTGTAGTAATGTTATACTCACTGCTTAAAAGATTTTGGAAGTTTTCTTACTTTTCCATTGCTCTCAGCTGGATTAAATAACATTGCGATTATCTCATCTTTTATGGTTTGATAAAATTCCCCTGTGAATCTGTTTTTTAAAATACAGATTCTTCAGTTTTTCCATAGCTGTACAGAGTGTGGGGCCCAGAAATAGAAATATTTTTAAAGCCCTTCTTCCCACCTTCTCCTCACCCCATCTCTCGTTGGAGATCCATTTGGATGTTTTAAGCAATATAAAACACATTATAGCCGTAGTGTTTAGAATGCATTAGGGAAGGAGGCAAGACTGAAAGAGGAGAGAAAATGTCGAAAGCTGTTCGCAAAACTATAGACGAGAAATTGCGATGTTCTGAAAGTAAGTGATGGAGAAGAGGGACAGATGAGAAAGAGGCTACAGTGGCAGACACAACAGGTCTGGTTACCAATTATATGTTGAATAGAGGAAGATAAAGGACAAAGATGACTCTAGCATATGCAAAAAGAGGAAACAACTCAAATGTTCCTCAACTGATAAATGAATAAACAAAATGTAGTATGTGCACATATGGAGCACTGTTTAGCAATAAAAAAAAAATGAAGCCTCGGGGCTGCTGAGGCAGGAGAATCACTTGAGCCCAGGAGTTCCTGGGCTACTGTGAGCTGTAATCACACCACCACAATCCAGGAAGGAAGGAAAAAAAGAAAGAAAGAAAAGGATCAACACATGCACTGAACAAAAAGCATTTTACCACAAAGACATTTGTATCAGAATGTTTATTACAGCTCAATTCATACTTGCCAAGTCGTGGAAGCAACCCAAATGCCCATCAACCCATGAACAGTTCAACAAATTGTGGTATATGTGTACCATGGAATAGTATTCAGCCATAAAATGATGGAGACTTTACATCTTTTATGTTTACCTGGATGGAGTTGAAACACATTCTTCTTAGCAAAATATCTCAAGAATGGAAAAATAAATATCCAAGGTACTCAATACTAATATGAAACCAACATATAAAGAATCACATGCTCATACGAACAATAAAACACAAATATAGTGTAGTACAGAGGCACGGGGAAGAGGGAGAGAGGAGGGGAGGAGATGATTGCCAGAAGGAGGGAGGGCATGTGATGGGATCTCACCTAATGTGCACAATACAAGGGTGTATAGCAAGGGCTTCTTCTGCAACTGGAAGTTTATCCTTGGAAGTGAAAGCAATATAATCTGAAAATTTGTACCCTTATATTAATTTTAAATAAAAATTAAATTAAAAAATAGATAAAGGTTGAACTTATCATGCTAAGTGAAAGAAACCAGTGATAAAAGATCACATATAGTGTGATTTCATTCATATGAAATGTTCAGAATAGGAGGATCTATAAAGAGAGAAAGTAGGTCAGTGGTTGCCTAGGACTGAGGTGGGGGAGAGGAGAATGGGAAGTGACTGCTAATGGATATGCGGTTTCTTCTAAGGGGATGAAAGTGTTCTAAAATTAGATTGTGATGATGGCTGCACAGTTCCATGAAATATTAAAAACCCCTGAACTGTACAGTTAAAACAAAGGAGAATTATATGGTATGTGAACTGGATGGTATGTAACTTATATCTCATTAAATCTTGTTTTTTAAAAAGATTACTATAGCATGATTCCTACCTTTCTCACTTAGGGAAATGAATGGATGTGGATGCCAGTTACCAAGAGTGGAAGTAAAGAAAGAAGAACAGATTTGGAAGGACAGCTAGTGAACTCAGTTTTAGGCAGGCCTTAATAGTAATTGAAACTATGGAAGAGGAAGAAGCTACTTCAGAGGAAACCAAGAACATAAGGTTATAGAATTATGGGTATATTCACTCTCCAGCATATCACTCTGAAACTCTATAATGAAATCAATTGCGCTTCTAAGTTTTTAAATGCAAGCTGAAATTTTCTTTTTTCCATTTTCTTGATTAGTATATCACAACCATTATTCAATGGAATGTTAATTTTAACTTTACTGTAATTGTCACTATCAGATTCTAAAAGAATAACAAACTATTTTTAAACCCTTTATTTGGAAATTATGTTTAAAAGAGTTACCTTCTAACACCAGTCAAAGGAAAAACATCTCTATGACAGGCTTCTCCATGAAGGTTTATGGAAGTTTGACTTATCTATAGGACAATGTAGGTGAATAAATTTAATATTAAATTAGGTTAACCCCAACATCACAATGACTCAAACAACGGAAAATAACTCACAGAGCTTACTTTTGTTATTTTCGATTGGTTAAGGCTTCAACTTGACTTCTCATTATGGAGGCTGCAAGCAGACTCTCCAGCAAATCGGTATCCTGGGGAGAGCCAGGTACTTTGAAAAGTTTTAATTAGGTGAAGTTAAACGTTATATAAGCCCTGCTGGCAAACTGACTGCCTGACCTTAAAAGCCAAATAGAATCTGCCTTGCTGTCCTTCGTTTTTCTCCTTAGCTAAGACCTTATCTAAAAATGACTTCTAAAATGCAAACATGAAGTGCTGTGATAAATCAGGTCTGAGAACTAGAAAGGACCTTATTAGTTATAGTTGAGCAGGCTCTGATGACTATTCATAGTCTATATTTAAGCACTCATAGTCATAAGTAGTTCCTTATTTGGCTTCACCTTCAACTACTCCAGAGGTTGGCTCAGGAAGTTATATTGTATCCATAGAACCGTTGTTCCTTAAGTATGTTTACAACTTTTTAAAAAATAATTTCAGTCTGGAGTTACAGATCCTGTTGCCAATGGATTTTGTTCAATTTTATAAATGATGTTATTCTTGCCAAAAAATAAATGAGTAAAAAGGCCAGGAGATAGCCTATTTAATAAAAGTTATTTTACCGCTCATAGTTTAAAAAATATGTCTAACCCAATTGTCATCTGTGTTTACCTGTAGAAACAAATGAGGTCACATTATAGCTCTGCATTAGTTACAAGGGATCCAAATTTCATTGTCTTTATACAGGAACTATTTTTCTCTAAAATGATCCTGGTTATTTCTGGGAATCCCTGACATGTACTTTCCTCATATTCACAAACCATTTCCAGCTTTCATCACTACATGGAATTATTCACCCACTCAGTTCAGATGTCCCGAGCACCTACATAGGAAGGGATATAGTGGAGTCCTTGAGATGTCCCTGTCCCGGCCCTCTGAGAGCATCCATGGTATTTTTCTCTGTCTATACCAGTTGTCATTTGTCAATATTCATTCCTGATAAATGGCTGGAAGAAATTTTTATCCCTGCCTCTGCTAAGGAAGTCCACTTCCTGAAACACTTGACCACGAATGTGCTAAGAATGCTTTCTCTCAGTGTCCCCTGCGCCTCCAATCTTATGTGCCAGAACAATGCTGTATTCCACACAGAAGTGGAGAAAATGGCCCTCCTCAATTCTGTGCCACTCTTTAATATCTGGGCCCCAAAGAAAGGCTGCTTCATGAAAAAAATTTTGTAGCCCTAAGGGCTCAAAACCTGTCCACAGGGCTCAGTATCATCTTATCATCTGTCACTCTGCTAACTCCTCCTCCCTATCCCAATTCCAGTTACCAAACTAAAGCACTCAGGCATGTCAATGACAGCAAATGCTTCCTGGGTGCCAGCGTTATGTTTATACTAGGAGTGTCTGGACTCCAGCTGAAATGGACTGTGACATTATGTAGTGTACTTCAAAAGCTTAGCCAGCAATCTAGCATATAAAATGCAACTTGAAGATTTTGCCCGGAGCTATGGCAATAAAGCCCACAGCAGCAGTTCAGTCAGTTCTGTCCATTCTTCAGCCTATCCAAAGGTGGAAGCAGCAGACATGTGGCCTTAATTAAGGTAGATCTGAATAACAGGAAGCTTGAGCTTGTGTAGAGCTAAGTGTAGTGCTGGGTCAAAAATGACAACAAATTCCTATGGAAACTGAAAAATGTTTGGTGTGGGATATCTCTAGACGATATCAAGTGAAATGAAAAACGTGGTCTGGAAAAAGATTCCACCCTAGCATGTTGAGAAATCATGTTATCAGGCCGGGTGTGGTGGCTCACATCTGTAATCCTAGCACTCTGGGAGGCCGAGGTGGGTGGATTGTCTGAGCTCACAGGTTTGAGACTAGCCTGAGCAAGACTGAGACCCCATCTCTAAAAACAGCTGGGGATTGTGGCAGGCACCTGGAGTCCCAGCTACTTGAGAGGCTGAGGCAAGAGAATTGCTTGAGCCCAAGAGTTTGAGGTTGCTGTGAGCTGTGACAACACGGCACTCTACCCAGGGCAACAAAGTGAGACTCTGTCTCAAAAAAAAAAAAGAAAGAAAGAAAGAAAGAAAAGAAATCATGTTATCAGGGTGAACATGGGGCAGCTTCCAAGGCAAACAAAACAAAACAAAAACAGACAGCAGGCCAATCAGAAATTGTTACTGAGGTGTTTGCTCTGGGAGGCTAAGGACAGATTAAAATAAACCCAACCAAAAGCAAGTCTGGCCCGCCCTTGTGGGTGAGGATCCCTGGTGGTTTTACAGACTTTTAAAATGGTCTCATTCGAAAGTTTCTTCTCTACTATAAAAAAGAATTCAGCATAGAGCTATGATGCCTATAATATGTGACACCAGATGTTTGTGATTGGAATGTGAATCAAGTAGCTCAGATTTTGAAATTTCTCATACTTTGCTCAGATTTGCTCGTTCCATCCTTTGTAAGACCTCAGAAGAAATATTTACAGTCCTTAAAGATTTCTAAGACCTAACAAGAGATAAATTCTCAGATGAAAATGTGAAAAAAGTAGCAGTTAATTATTGGTTTTACTTTTAAAATATTTACTTAAGAGGTAGTACATAGTCATTGTAAATAACTTTTTGAAATACAGAATTAAGCACATAACATTGTCAAAGGTCTTCTCCATTTCTGCCCCAATCCCCACTCCCTGGAGGTAGCCACCTGCAACATATTTTTCTTGCCTTTCCCCTGTGCATATGCATCTTTCTAGAATATAGATTCATACTACATCAACTGTTCTGCAACTTAGCTTTCATTACTAAATAATTTAAACTATGTATCTCTGTATGTCCGTAAATAAAAGGCTATGTCCTTTTCTAAAAGTCCTGTGTCATATCCCACTATATTGATGTAACATTATTTATTTATCCAATTCTCTATTGATGGACATTTGGGTTATTTCCAATTTTTTTTCTTAACATGCTCCCTAGGAAACTGTCTGATTTTTGATTATTAGAGATAGTGTTATAATTAACATCCTTATATATACATATGTATGCATTATGCAAGCACTCTTGGAGATAAACTCTAGAAATGGAATTGCTTGGCCAGATTCTATGTGCCTCTAGAATTTTGATAAATATTACCAAAAGGTTACTACCAAAGGTTGTAAATTGGTGTAAACCTTTTATCTCTCAAAGGTTTACACCAATTTACACTCCCACCAGTGATCCCTAGGAATGCCTGGTTCTCTACATGCTCCCAATACTTCGAATCAAGACAGTGACTAATTAAATAAGGGTATGTGTCTCCTGCTTCAACCAGACATGGTGGTAAGGGCCTTGCCTCATACTTTTAGGTTTTTTAAATTTTCTTTTTGCTGTTCATAAATGCCACTTAGTACTAAGGGAGGAAGACAGAAATCTTGGTTTGTTTTCAGGTTGTGCCTCAAAGGTACAGGCATTCTCCAAGTTAGGAATACCTATCTCAATAGTTTCAAATAAACTGCTCATTTACATGTAAAATGCAACTGCCCTGGAGGCTGAGAGATGTTCTTTTCGAATCCTAGAGATAGGCTATCGCCTGTGGCTCAACGAGCTAAGGCGCCAGCCACATACACCTGAGCTGGTGGGTTCGAATCCAACCCGGGCCGCCAAACAACAATGACGGCTGCAACCAAAAAATGGCTAGGTGTTGTGGCAGGCGCCTGTAGTCCCAGCTACTTGGGAGGCGGAGGCAAGAGACTCACTTGAGCCCAGGAATTGGAGGTTGCTGTGAGCTGTGATGCCACAGCACTCTATCCAGGGTGACAGCTTGATGCTCTATCTCAAAAAAAAAAAAAAAAAGAAATCCTAGAGATGGAAAAATACATTCCCCGTGTTTCCTTACACCTATTCCTTGACTCACACACTCATATGTACTGGAATCCATGTGTTAGTTCATACTTGCATTCATATATTCACTTATCTAAACTCTGGGTACTGACTGTTAATCATCATGGCTATGGAGAAGAAGAAACACAGCCTCTGCCTTCAGGAATATCACAGTCTAGCCTAGCAGAAAAGACAGAAAAGGAAACCAGCACTGACCATAGAGTGGGAAGATACTGCTTTCTTATTAGCAAAAGACTCCTGAGGAGTGATGGACTGGAGGGAGTGCTCACCAGAGATTGAGGGCTGCAGAGAATGCCATAAATCTGGTTCTGGGAGGGACCAGGCAACTCTGACATCTAACCCAGTCAGGAGGAAGTGAGTAAAAGGTATCAGGACTGGGTATTTTCAGGGTAATGTTTGACTAGAAGTAATGTGCAGTAGAAAGTTACATTTCATAAATATGGTTTTGTTTAACTCTTAGTTTTTTAATGACAGTTCTAAAGTGGAAAAAAAATCTCAACCTTGTCTTTGCTGATCAGAAGGGAAACAGATGAGATAGGATCTTTATCCCATTTACTAACACTGGCAGAAGGCTCAGTGTCTCCACGGGTTGGCAGCTGAACTGCTTTACTTTGTTCCTATGGAGATGGGAAAATCGTGGAAGCTGTAAGAAGCCAAGACTGAGAGATAGGGTCCACTTTAAAATTAACAGTAAGCCTGTTCTTCGTATTTATCCTAAGTATGAAATTTATTAAGTCAGAGCTGTAGACAAACATTTGTCCATAAAGATACTTTAATGATTATTTACAAGGGTCAGACCTGGAAACTAGAATCTAAATGCCTGCCCCAAGGAGATAAATACATTATGGTAAGTCCATGAAATGGAATAATATAGAACCATTTAAAATAATATTTTCAAAAACTATATAGTAAGGTAGGAACATTTTTATAAAAGAAAGCTTAAGTCAAAAAAGAATGGTACAGTAGGAACCCACTGTCCACTTTCAAGGTGATGATGAATTTTATGTACTTGTGTGCATTTCTCTCCCTGTAACCATACACATGAACACATATGCTTCTATTACATACCCAAACTTACAAATACCTATTTATCTTTTCTGTCAGTCAGGGTAAGATAATTATGCTACAACCTAAAAATTTCTGCTGCTTATGACAACAAAGTTTATTTCTGCTTTATACTTTCTGTTCACCTTGAGTCCCCCAGGGTTGCTGTATTTGTCACAGATACTCTGGGACCCAGGAAGATGATAGACTATCCATGTTGAGACAAGCTTCCCTGATTATAGAAACAGAAAGGAGAACATGGGGACGTATAACCAGGATCTTGAAGCTTCTGCCTGGAAGTGACGCACATCAACTCTCCTTACGTTCAAGGGAACTTGGGAGGGAAAGGCATGAGGTATTTGTGAACAGCATTGTAGCCTAGACATCAATATTTAATATGAAGGGGAAGAGAGTTGGAATGAGAAAGAAATTCACTAAAAGAGGTGTTATCACAGGGTAATGAGAATACAAATCATTAAATTTTTTTCCTACATAGTACTTCTCAATATTTCCCGATTTTGTACACAAACATATCCTACTTGTACTCTGATTTCTTTTACCTGAGTAGTATGTTAATATAGTCTATAAATAATTGAAACACTGTAGAAATAGTCAGAAAAGTAATTTGAACTGGAAAATACACCAATAGACAGAAATCCCCATTGTGAACTAGCAAAGGAATGAAACTTAAATTTAGATGTAGGTTTCCATACTTTAATATATTATTTATATCTACTTGCTTCCAAAAGAGGCATAAAAATTGCCTGTAACAATTTCATATTCAGTGTAATAGTCAAAAAAAATGGAAAAAGGCAGAATAGCATTTTTCAAAATATGTTTCATAGGATGGGAATAGCTGTTATGCAAAAAATAAAACCCTGCGTTCAAATAATTTTGAAAATGCTAAAACAAAACGAACAGTATTTCCTCCTCTCATAACTGCCCAGAACCTTTGGCTTCTAATGAACATAGTGAGCAAAGAGGAGAGAAAGGGGAATGCAAACCTTCCTGACTATGCTGTCCTTTCTGGGGTGATAAAAATGTTTGATAATCTATTATCTACCTTTGGCTATTGAGGATTTAAAATGTAACTAGAAAAAATAAATAAATAAAAAAGTGTAATGTACAAGTGCGCAATAAAATTTTAAAATTGTATTTCATGTAAATTTAAATAACCCCACGTGACTACTTTAAGTTATTCCCATATACTTGGATTAGCACAGAATTAGAATAGCCCAAGGGCCAAACTTCCAAAGAACACACTTTGGAAGCATTTATAAAAAGCAGCTGTTCTCAAACTTTTTGGTCTTAGGACTTCTTAACACTGTTAAAAAATCATTGAGGACTTACGTTTATGTGAGCCATATCTATTGATTTTTATAACGTTAGAAATGAACACTGACAGATTTTTAAAATATGTATTCATCAATTCATTTTAACATATTGTCACTTGTTTTCCTTAAAGTGACAGGCTAACGACTTTGAAGATGTCTGCCACATACCCACCTCTGAGTAACCATAGTTCATCTTAACAATTGCATTTTCAAGTAAAAATGTGTTCCGTGAAAAATCAGTTGGTTCAGCTAGCAGCTCCAACAATCGCACAGTGCTCAACTTGTCTTATTTTGGTATGCAGTGCAAGTGCTTTATGTATACTTTCATTTCTCAAGGACTAAGGTTTCATAAAATAGATTTTTTTTTTTTTTTTACTGCAAATGTATGACTGTATAGAATGCAATGATAGTACAGTTCCAGGACACTGTAAGCTGACAGTCACATTAAGGTATCAGCAGTTGTACCCGTGACACACCTTGCTTTCCACTGTCACTGAAAAAGACAGTCTTAGAATTATTGGGGAAATAGTTTTTGACCTCATGAACCTTTTGAAATGATCTCTGGGACATCAAGAGAGGGTCTGCCAGCTACATTTTGAGAAAAGCTGATATAGAAAAAGTGTGGGGGGGGTCGGGGGGAAGGGACTGGTAGGGAATAAAATTCAGGAACCTGGCCCTTTAACGAAAATTGATAAGAAAATTGGTGAGAGTCCAAATTACCCATGACATACACTTAGGTTAGAAGGACATGGAGAAGTTTAAACAGACTCCATCTTCGGAAGTGAGTACTTGTAGCAAACAACATGGGGTACCAATCATTACAGTCCCTATAAAGTTTTTAAAACTTAACAGTATAAATTACCTAAGATAGTTCCCAGAGCTAAATCTTTACAGACAAGTGTGGTGCTTTAACTTTGTATAGCCCAGAACCCATTTCAAAATTTAATTAAATTCCTTTTCACATTCATTCTTAAGTTTCCACTTCCTTCCTTCCTTCCTGTCTTACAAGTCCTGAGTTATAACTCCAGGGTTTACTTTTCCTTCTCACACTAGAGGACTTCAATTCCACCCAGGCACGTCTCTTTGTCTTCACTCCACATCTGGTTTATTACCTCCCTTCCAATGTGAACTTTGGAGCTCACATTTTGAATGATTTCTTCTACCTTCCTACCCACCTTATCTCTTTTCACTTTTATCCAGCAGGCAGGATATCATACTATGAAATTGGAAATGAAGGGCAAAGGTAATTCAATCAAAGACTGGTTTTATATGCTTTTGACTCCTCCCTCATCACACAGCAATGTTCTCTTGTTATCTAGTGATTTACAACATTCAGAGATTTTCATTAAAAAACCTTCACTTGGAGAGTTGTCTATGCTAGGAGCACAATTTAACAACAAAAGAATATAATTTATGGTCTTATGACACTTAGCCGGAAAGAATTCCAAAGTGCTCTGGAAATTTTACATAGTTCTTTCTAATTCCCATAGCCAACACCCTTATATTCTATTTCCTAAGTGTAAACAAAATTCCCAGTACCTTCTTCCTGGTAAGAAGATAAAGGGATAAGTGCTTCCAAGCACAGACAAGCCAGGAAAATCCAAACACTCCCTTTCCCCTCCCCCACTGAATCCTCTGTCGTTTTGTGCAATATGTGACCCTTTGCATTCCATGGATGGAATAAAGCACATTGTGATGTATCCCTGGTCCCTCATGGGTCCAGTTATGCAGCTGACCCATGTCCTTGAATCCCAAATTATTAATAGCCTGGGTTGTTGTTTAAAAAAAAGAAAAGAAAAGAAAAAGAAAGTCTGCAATTGTGTTAGTTTTTGCAATTGTTTTTGCAAAAAAGAAAGTGTAATTATGTTAATTTTCTCAAAATGGAGGCTGGCGAATGCTCAGGTAAGGACAATATTTGCAGAAACACAATACCAGAGTCTGATTTTAATTGGTGCAAACCAGATCTTTAAAAAACTAACTATACAAATAATTAAATGCCATGAAAAATATAGGATTCAATTTTACATAATGGCAACAAAGGCTGATCTGACATTAGAATTATCTGTTTTGGAGAAGAACCTCGACAAATAGAACTGCCAGCATTAAGAATCTGAATGATAGGTTGGGTGCAGTGACTCACACCTGCAATCTCAGAACTTTTGGAGGCCAAGGCAGGAGGACTGCTTGAGGCCAGCAGTTCAAGACCAGCCTGGGCAACATAACATGAACCTGTCTCTGCAAAAAATAAGGAAAAATTAACTTTGGTAACATGGTAATATGTACCTGTAGCCCCAGCTCTGGGGATTGCTTGAGCCCAGGAGTTCAAGGCTGCAGTGAGGTATGACTGCATCACTGCACTCCAGACTGGGCAACAAAGCAAGACCCTGTCTCTAAAAAACAAAACTCTAAAAAGTAATTCTCATAGTTTTATCCTGTTTCCTGTATCAAGCTAACAACAATTTAAAAGACTTATTATAAGAAGAAAAGTAACTAAGGAGAATCAGAAGAGATCCAATGTGTAAAGGGAGTTGGCTGACTGAAAACATAAGATTTCCTCAAGGATCCTACTTAAATTGGCTCCAGGAACTGGTCTCACAAAGGGCCACCGGCAGAAAAAAATGTACCAGGGACTTTCTTTCTTACTTCAGAGATAACTTGTACCAAATCGTTATCATTATCGATGGATTTATTTAACCTCAAGTGCTGTGACTATCAGTACAGCAACAGTATACTAACATGATGTGTGCTAAGGCAACCGGTTTTACCCACTAGAACACCTGCCTTGCACACCCTGGACTGTCCTGCCCAGTGTGGGGAGGAGCAGCAAAAAGGAAGATGATGCAGTGACGCACAGCCTGGCCCAGTGTTTTTAAGGAGCTACACCTGCCCCAATAGAAGATGCATTCTGAATAAGTTCCCCTTTTCACATCTCTGAGCATACCTCACTCATTTGCCACCTTACACTTGGACGTCATCCTTTGGACTCTCCTGACCACTGATCTCACAGCTCATACTTCCCTTAAGTTTTGCCTTGTTTTTCTGTTAGCTGTCACGTGAATTGCTGTCCTTTTGAAAACTGCTATAAATTCATCTCTTAGGCTATTGTTCTTTCATCCTGAGCATTTGCCCAGCTCCCAACCTTCCCATTTATATTCAACCTGTAGATAGTCTTCTCATCTGCTGGCCTGGTCACAGCAAAGTGACACCGTCTGGAAATGCTCATTAATGCTGATTTTGAAACCTGAGAGATTTTCTTAGAAGGGACCAGATACAACATACTCACCTGTCACCCACGTGGTCATTTAGTCACGGATTAGGTACTGAAGAAATAAGCTTGCGGTAGAAAATAAGGCAACAGATACAGGTAACCAAGATAGAACCTTGGGCTCCATATATCTCAGTCTCTGTGTGGGAAGCACAGGTTAGTTTCTAAATGTTAATTAAAAACATATTTCAATATTTATTTATAATTCTCAAAGAAAGTTAAAAGAGTCCCAATTCTATTCTCTAGAGACTTTGATTACCCAGAGGTTCTGATATGCTCATCTTCACTCTTTCCAGCCCTGGTGGCAGCACTCCCTTTCTCTTCATTCTTCATTTGTTGACATATTTAGCTGCTTTCACTAAGTCCTTGCCTTTTTCCTATCCCCTTTCATTCCTATTTTTATACCGCTTTTTAAAAAATTTTTATTAAATCATAATTGTGTACCTTGGTGCAATCATGGGGCACAATGTGCTGACTTTGTATACAATCTGAAATATTTTCATTGAACTATTTAACATAGCCTTCATGGCCTTTTAATCACTGTATGGGGAAAATAATTTCTAATAGAGAAAAGAATACCAACCTG
>CAUYRH010128627.1:0-14428 GCA_963574655.1 Perodicticus potto | reverse complement strand
CCTGTGAATTCATGTATCTTTGTTAGACCAGGGGCTAACCAGGTGGAGGTCTGAGCACAGAAATGACACTTCCTCCATCTCACCTCTCCTTTTAGAACTCCCAAGGGCTCCCACGGACCTGTGCTGGACCCTGTTATGACTTAGTTTGGATATAAGAAGTACTGAGGGCCCTATCCCCTGCCCCTACTAGTGTCATTAGGATGCTACTGGCTTTCCCTGTCTTCAGAGGGGAGAAGAGTCTAAACATTTGTGTCTGACAGATCCACAGGGAGGAACACTCCACAGCCTCAGCAGCCATCTCCCTCACCTGTCAAGGGGACACAGGGCTCTCCTGGCTGGTCAGGGGTGTCCCACATGTCACAGGGTATGGCAGGATCAGCACCCAGCACTTCCAAAACAGACAGAAAAGCCAAGAGGCTGCAAAAATCACCAAGGCTCACACAGCATCACATCTGAGGAACAGAGTGACAACTCTGGGTTTCATCTTGCTGCTGCTATGATCATGGAGGTGGGACATTCTTTTCATGACGATTGTGTTTCTGTGACATTCCATGGTACCCTGAGTATGGCCCTGTTTTTAACATCCATGCCCACGCAACACCAGTCCTGTGAAGCGCCTCTCTCATTCACCACGAGACATACAGATTGTGAAATTGAGAGTAATTCTACCTGCGAGGAAGAACTTATTTGGGGGCCTCAAAAGGAACAAAGCATGGGAAGAGAGAGAGCTGGCTGGGCCTTGGGGCTCAGGCTGCTGTGGATTCGAGCATGTCCATCCAGGCTTGCTCTACCTGGGTGGGCAGCAGGGCGTCTCCACCTTTCTCCTCCAGGGATCTCCAAACACTACAAGGGCACCATGCCAGCATCTCAGAACTCAGTGCAGTTCAGACATTGTAATTCCTTTCATCTCAGCAAAATGTGTACCACAGGGCCCATTTCTGGTAACACCACCATCCTGGGTTCCATGGCTAGAAGTTGGGTGATTAAGTTCACCAGCAATAAAATGCTGGCTGAGGCAGCCTCTGGTAATGTGTCTTCCAGGCACTGAGGCAGGCCTCAGTGAGGAGCAAGCCACAGCGACTATTTCAGATGCTGTCCAGCAGCCAGGGCCATGGACAGACGACAGGACCGTTTGCTAAGATACGTCCCCAGTGCTCATGTCTTCATGGCACTGCTGAACCAGGGCGGAAGGAGGAAACTGGGCTTTTCTTAAAGGCAGTCTCGACCTTCCTTATCTCAAAATGGTTTCCTGAATATGTAAATGTGAAAGTCAAAATTTAAAATATGTGCCAAAAAAAAAAAAAAAAAAAGAAGTTCGATTGCTGAGCCGGGCACCTGTGATCCCAACTGCTCAAGAGGCTAACACAAGAGGATCATGTAAGCCCAGGAGTTTGAGTCCAGCCTGGGCAATGTAGTTAAGACTCCTATTTCTTTTCTTTTTTCTTTTTTTTTTTTTTGAGACAGAGCCTCAAGCTGTTACCCAGGGTAGAGTGTTGTGGCATCACAGCTCACAGCAACCTCCAACTCCTGGGCTCAAGCGAGTCTCCTGCCTCTGCCTCCCAAGTCGCTGGGACCACAGGCGCCCGCCACAATGCCCGGCCATTTTTTGGTTGCAGCCGTCATTGTTGTTTGGCGGGCCCAGGCTGGATTCGAACCCGCCAGCTCAGGTGTACATGGCTGGCGCCTTAGCCCATTGAGCCACAGGCGCTGAGCCAAGACTCCTATTTCTTAATTAAATTAAAAAGGGAGAAGTTTGGTTACTGGTTAGATACTGAGTTTGTTTTGTGGGAAATAGTATTGATCAGATCCAAAATAGGACACGTTTTTAACTGAGAGTAATATCTAGTTTATGTTCCTAGTTTTCTTTTCTTTTTTAAAATCTATAGCCAGGATTTTGGGAATTGTTACTTCATAAATAACTCTTCTCTTATAACATGTCCATGTCCAATCACAAGATTCCTATGAATTGCTTGCATTTTATATTTTAAACATCATCTTTATTCCTATCATTTTTTCTAATAGCTTTATTTAAAAAATAAAACCTTTAATTTTTAATTTTGAAAGGTTCATCTCTTTTTTTTTTTTTTGAGACAGAGCCTCAAGCTGTCGCCCTGGGTAGAGTGCTGTGGCATCACCGCTCATAGCAACCTCTAATTCTTGGGCTCAAGCGAGTCTCTTGCCTCCACCTCCCAAGTAGCTGGGACTACAGATGCCCACCACAACGTCCGGCCATTTTTTGGTTGCAGCCGTCATTGTTGTTTGGCGGGCCTGGGCTGGATTCGAACCCGCCAGCTCAGGTGTACGTGGCTGGCGCCTTAGCTTGTTGAGCCACAGGCGCTGAGCCTGAAAGGTTCATCTTGAATTTTCTTCCATATTGTGGTCCCAAATTGGGGTCTTACCATTTGTAACTTTGTACAAATTGTTTGTTTTACTTGACATTTAAATTTTTCCCAATGTGGTCCAGGTGTAGTGGGTCACACCTGTAATTCCAGTACTTTGGGAGGCCAAGGCAGGAGGATCACTTGAGGCTAGGAGCTTGAGACCAGCCTGCAAAGTAAAAAAACTTCATTGATAAAAAAATTAAAAAAATATTTTTTGACAGTATTTTACTTTTTTTTTTTTGAGAGAGCGTCTCATTTTGTCGCCCTTGGTAGAGTGCTGTGGTGTCATAGCTCAAAACAACCTCAAACTCTTGGGCTCAAGCAATTCTCTTGCCTCAGCCTCCCTAGTAGCTGGGACTATGGCCCCCCTTCCCCCGCACTGCCTGGCTATTTTTAGAGCCAGAGTCTCCTGCCTCAGACTGGTCTCAAACCTGTGAGCTCAGGCAATCTACCCGCCTCGGCCTGCCAGAGTGCTAAGATTACAGACATGTGCCACCATACCTGCCTATTTTAAAGATCAATCTTATAGTTAACAGTTCCACGTATTTTCTGTTTATCTATTTTTTCCCTTATGGTAAACGTCTAGAAAGGCAGTTACTATGTCAAAGTGCCCTTACTTGTGTAATGATATCTTTTCTTTTTTCTCTCCCAGTACAGAATTTCTCTCCTTTGTTTTTCTTTTGCATTTGATTACTGTCCTTCTTTCCTCCGATATACACATATTCGTAAGTACTTATTTTTTAGGGATGGAGAAATCTTTATTATGAGGTAGATTGCTTGTTGGTAAACATGGACTTCATTAGCTCTATTTGATTTATTTCTGCCCTGGATTACAGAAAATTAAGACCTAGCCCATGTTCTCAATGAATAATGTACTGATGATGCAAATTCTTTTTATGAGAGTTGCCACTAATAGAGAGATGCATGAAATGAGCATGAAGTGACTTTTCTAAAACAGTAGAGAATCAGGAAACACTCCTCAGATGGAGTTGAGAGTGGTTTGAATTGGACCTCGGGTAAATGTGAGTTAGCTAGGCAAAGAAGAATGTCAAGAACATAGGCACAGAGATACAGAATGTGCAACAATTGTGAAGCACGATAGAACATGTCACAAGAAATACTGTAGTTTGGTAGGACTGGAGGTTAGGTAAGTGCTTGGGAGTGCAGGCTGAAGAGGCAGAGACCTCATTCTGAAGGGGTGTCTGTCATGCTAAAAGAAACTACTCTTCATTTTGGGGGGAAGGGGAGGAGACCTATTTAGTTAGCTTGAAAAGCATGTAGTATATGTGATGACAATATGAAGCCCTATCTTTGTGACATCCAGAGATTTGTTGATTAAGTAAATTAAAAAGGGGGAAAGACAGTGCCCAAGCTCACTGGGTAGGGCGCAGGCCACATACACCGAGTCTGGAGGGTTTGAGCCCAGTCTGGGCCAGCTAAGCAACAATGACAACTGCAACAGAAAAAAAAAAAGAAATAGCTGGGCATTGTGGTGGGTACCTGTAGTCCCGGCTACCTGGGAGGCTGAGGCAAGAGAATCACTTAAGCCCAAGAGTTTGAGGTTGCTGTGAGCTGTGACGCCATAGCACTCTACCCAGGGTTGACAGCTTGAGAGTCTGTCTCAGAAAAAAAAAAATTAAAAAGGGAGTTGTTTAAGGATTTTTAAGCAGAGGAATGACAATTTGATTTTCTTTTTAGAAGCTATTATAGTAAGATTATATGAAGGATATATTTTATAGAGAAATGGAGGCAGTAACACAATTATGAACTTCATTGAACAAATATAGGTAAGAAGTGAGGATGGCCTAAAGTAAGGTGATTATAGTAGAAATGGGATGAAGTTAATGAAATTAGAAACTATTTGTTTGGCTCGGCGCCTGTGGCTCAAGCGGCTAAGGCGCCAGCCACATACACCTGAGCTGGCGTGTTTGAATCCAGCCTGGGCCCGCCAAACAACAACGATGGCTGCGACCAAAAAATAACGAGGCGTTGTGGTGGGCACCTGTGGTCCCAGCTACTTGGGAGGCAGAGGTGAGAGAATAGCTTGAGCCCAGGAGTTGGAGGTTGCTGTGAGCTGTGATGCCAGTGCACTCTACCCAGGGAGACAGCTTGAGGCTCTGTCTCAAAACAACAAAAAAAAGAAACTAGTTATTTGGAATACTTGCCTTGGTAGTGTGCTATATGCAGTACTTAATTAAATGTTTAATTAAGTCATTCCACATATTTCGAATATTTACTGTGCTGGGGCCTTAGAAGAGAAGGATGAATAAAAAGTGTTCCCTGTCTTGGGTGAACTTATGATTTAGTAGTTTAGTTCAACAGTTTTGTAAAGAAAAAAATTAGCTGTAATGTGAAATGAGTTATAGATGTATTGTGGAACTATGTGATTAATTATTAATTTCATATTGGAAAGTTGCATTTGAGTCAAGTTTAGTGAAATTCTTTTTACTCCTGTGTATCTTAAACTGTATTTAAAGCATTTTATACTATATTTTTTGTTGTACACATACCCATTCATTAAACTTTTATTCCTCCCAACAGGTAATTTTATAATGTCAAAATGTGATAAAAAATTTACTACTGTAAAGTTCCCATTCTGGGTAAAAAGCACTAGATTATTTGTCTCTTACCTGAGAAGCATCTTCTCCCTGTGAGGTGATAGAATTCTTCTTTCGCTATCTGTTGCTAATCTGTTTCTCTTTTTTTTGAGACAGAGTCTCGTTATATAGCTGTCAGTAGAGTGCTCTGATGTCAAAGCTCACAGCAACCTCAAACTGTTGGGTTTAAGGGATTCTCTTGCCTCAGCTTTCCAAGTAGCTGGGACTACAGGCGCCTGCCACAATGCCCAGCTATTTTTTGGTTGCAGTTGTCATTGTTTAGCTGGCCTGGGCTGGGTTTGAACCCTCCAGCCTTGGTGTACGTGGCCAGGGCTTTACCCACTGAGCTACAGGCGACGCCCTCTGCTTCTCTTTCGAACTCACTTTCCCTCCTTTGTTTTTCTTAACTACTTCTCAATTTGGTTATTAGGGTATTAGCAACTTTAGTCTACTTTTAAGAAAAAATGTAATAATATGTTTTACTGTATGTCTCTTTTAAAAGGTAAGAGTGAAGACTGATGTTTAAACAGGATTGATTGATATCCCCCAACATGCTTTTCTTTCTTCCTTCCCTGAAACCCCCACTGTAATGGTAGGAAGAACCAGGGTGTGAGATAAATGGGTAAGAGATTTCAACAAACGGAAGGGTCTTTAGAACTGAAGAAGCAGTAAGCTACTTGCCTGCAGAGGGAGAGATCTGTTGAGAAACAAGTAGGTATCCCACAGAGCCTTAGAGAGTGTGATGTGTAGACTCCAGGGATCTCTAAAGGCCTAAGTGAGGTGTGGTACTGAAAACAGAGATTGGTTGGAAGATGTACAAGAAATGGTAGTTTTACAGATACTCTTCTCTATCCTATGTAGTCATGTAACTTCTCCTTTCATCCTGAAAGAGTCTAGAGGTTTATTTTCGAAGGAACTAAAAAGAACAATTTGAATTGGAAGATATTAGGCATATCAGAAGGGTTGAGAGTAGATTGAGGAAATTGTAGTTTGAAGTCACAAATGTAAAGTTGAGATCAGCCACTGTCTTGTGTGATTTTTCTCCAGCCGTATCTCAGTAGAAAAACCTATGATGTTTGGGAAGGTTCCATAATATTATTTTTATTAGTCAGGGTTCTCCCAAGAAATGGAACCAATTTTGTGAGTGTGTATTTATTATAAGGAGTTGGCAGAGGCATTTATAGAAGTTGAGTTTTCAAAATCTGTTGTTACAAGTTGGAGACCAAGGACAGCTGGTGGTATAGTTTTGAGACTAGAGGGCTGATGGTGTAAATCTTATTCTAAAGGCAGAAAGACTTATGTCCTAGCTCAGCCAGTCAAAGAGAATTTCCTCTTCCTCCTCCCTTTGTTTTATTCAAGCCCTCAGTGGATTGGATATGCCTTCTCACATTGGGGAGGATAATCTGCTTTATTCAGTCCACTGATTCAATGCTAATCTCATCTAGATGTACTCAGAAACAGTAATCTGGGTACCACATGTTTCAGTCAAGTTGGCATATAAAATTAATCATCACATTACTGGACTTGCCTCACATATTAAAAAATATGTGTATATAATTTCAGTTTGAATCTATAGAGTTGATTTTGTTTAAGAAAATCTTCGATTAGCTAGGCATTAGAGGGGGAGGGAAGCTTACTTTCATTCATTCTCATTTTGACCTTGGTACTTGTACCCCAGGAAGTCCTTGGGTATGATTTAGTCCTTTATTTGACAGCTGTAAATATGTTTTTTTGCATCAGTAACTATTCTTACATTGAGTATATCATAACATGCACATATTTTTCAAGTTCTCAAGACAGGAAGATTTTTTTTTTTTTTGAGACAGAGCCTCAAGCTGTCACCCTAGATAGAGTGCCATGGCACCACAGCTCACAGCAACCTCCAATTCCTGGGCTCAAGTGAGTCTCCTGCCTCTGCCTCCCAAGTAGCTGGGACTACAGGCGCCCGTCACAACACCCGGCCATTTTTTGGTTGCAGCCGTCATTGTTGTTTGGTGGGCCCGGGCTGGATTCGAACCCGCTAGCTCAGGTGTACGTGGCTGGCACCCTAGCCCGTTGAGCCACAGGCGCTGAGCTGACAGGAAGATTTTTTATAGTAATTTTCGTTCCATAGTCTTTACTGATCTCTGGAAACTTGAATTTTAGTTCTTTTTCTTGCACTCTTATTTTTTAGTAAGCACATCATTTTTCATATCAGGTAATAGAATCTTTGTACTAATGTTATGAAATTTCTTTTGATGCATACCCCTGATAATGAAAATTAATATTGGTAAATAAATCCATATTGCTTCTGAGTGGTGGTGAGAACTGGAATCAAAAGAGACTCCATTTGGAGGAAAACCAGTTTGGCCATAAGAATCTCAGCAGGAAGCTTGTGAAATTCAAGAATATTGAATGCATAGGAAAAAATTCACCCTGACAGGATATTCTTGTGAAGTAGCAAGTTTTCTTAGCTTTGGATTTTTTTTTGAGACAGAGCCTCAAGCTGTCACCCTAGATAGAGTGCCATGGCACCACAGCTCACAGCAACCTCCAATTCCTGGGCTCAAGCGAGTCTCCTGCCTCTGCCTCCCAAGTAGCTGGGAATACAGGCACCTGCCACAATGCCCGGCCATTTTTTGGTTGCAGCCATCATTGTTGTTTGGTGGGCCCAGGCTGGATATGAACCTGCCAGCTTAGGTGTATGTGGCTGGCGCCTTAGCCCATTGAGCCACAGGCGCTGAGCCGTAGCTTTGGATTCTTAAAGGGCCTATTGTAATATAAAGTAAGTGATGTATTTATAAATCAAAATAATTAAAGTCATTGGTTAGAAAGTGCCTGCCGTTGATGTTTCATTTTGTGTTATCCATTGAAAATAAGAAAGGAAAAGTTCTTAGCTCTTTGTTGAAACATTTCACTTTCGGCCTTCTTAGATAATAAAATGTGTCTTCTGACTTGGATACTGGCATACTGAAGGTGTAAATGTAATTACTATTTTAAGGCCCACTGCTTTTATTTATCTGGCTGTGATAGATTTATATGAAGAAGATTAGTGCTTATTGTTTTGGCAAATGTAATGAGCAATGTATTTTTACTTTAGGATCAAGCAGAGCATACTGAATCAGCAGGACTGGCTGGGGATGCAGCAAGCATCATGAGTAAGCACAGGGCAGTCTGTTCCTTATCATATGCCTGAGGGGAAAAGGTAAGAAAACTTAATGTTTTTCTCTTAGAGGTTGAACTTGAGAAAACAACTAGATCTCTAGAAAATAATGCTGGTGTATACATACTGCTTGCTTCATTTATAACATTGTGTCTTGTTAAATCAGGAATATAATTTTTCAAAATGATTTGATTTAGATCCAGAGGAAAAGGAATATTTTAAAATTTCTGTTAAATTATGTCATAAAGCTAATTTCTCAAATAGTGGTGACTCCTCCCTTTTAGAGTCAACTTCCTTTTGTTGCCTTGAGCATAAAACGGTAATTTAAGAAAAAACAATAATTTGAGCAATATTGTTTGGAGAAAATAGTGGTATATCTGGCCAATTCTAGTCATTTATGTTTCTTTTTTTTTTTTGAGACAGAGCCTCAAGCTGTCACCCTGGATAGAGTGCTGTGGCATCACAGCTCACAGCAACCTCCAATTGCTGGGCTCAAGTGAGTCTCCTGCCTCCGCCTCCCAAGTAGCTGGGACTACAGGCGCCCGCCACAACGCCAGGCCATTTTTTGGTTGCAGCCTTCATTGTTGTTTGGCGTGCCTGGGCTGGATTCGAACCCGCCAGCTCAGGTGTATGTGGCTGGTGCCTTAGCCCGTTGAGCCACAGGCACCGAGCTGTCATTTATGTTTCTTAGTCATCATGCCAGAGTTAAACCATTAAAGCTTATTTGGGGATGAGGAATCAGAAGTATAAATTTAATTACATTGTGTGTTTTTTTTTTTTACGTTTTTAGATGAGATTTAAAGAGCACTAATGTCCAACAGAAAACGGGAAGTATTTTATTAATCTGATAGAGTACGAATCCTTGACTTTTTTTGACTAGGAGTCATCTTGAGTGATTTTTCCTAGTCTTGAGACTATTTAGGGGTAAATAATGGTGGGAGGATATACAGGTGAGATTGGTTTCAGAAACTGATTTTGCCCTTCACTAATGGAGTGTCGCGTACTCTGACTGAGTTCTCCGATTTTTCCATGTAAGCTGTGAGGAAAGATATGGGACCAAGTGTCTGAAGGGAAACTGAGCTCCTTTTCGTTTCAGTTCATGATGGAGCAGAGGCACTTGGAAGCAGTGTCTTCTTCACCAAAACTTCTGGGTCTGCAGTGGGCATGCTATTTCTTGTCCCCTAGCCTTCTTACATGGGAGTGTGAGAAGGGAGTGCTCTTCTCTGCCTTCACCAGGCATTGCCTCTTCAGGAAGTTTTCCACCCACTATTGCAGTTATCTACCAAATCCACCAAAATCTGTTTTCCTCGTCTGTTGTAGCTGCAGTTGGGATACAGCAGTCCAATAAGCTGCCTCTGCAGCTAGATGTGACTTTGTGACTAAACTCATTGAAGGAATGTGAGAAGAAATAATGGTGCCACTTCCAGGTCTGTGTTTTCAATAGAATGGACATGCAGCCTCAACATTTTCTTTCTCGTTACTACTGACTCAACCTAGATATGGCCTACCAACCAGCCTGCCTTTTTTCTGCTGTTCCAGGCAGAGATAAAGAGTTCTGTTTACTTTAACAGACATTTTTGGTAGTGAGTCTTTATCCACGAAGGAAACAGTACATTGGTCTGTGTCAGCAGTCCCCAGCCTTTTGGCACTAGGGACCAATTTCCTGCAAAATGGTTTTTCCATGGCCAGGTGGTGGGGGGATGGGATGGGAGGCCGAGCTCAGGTAGGGATGCCAGAGATGGGGAGGGGCTGCAGATGAGGTTGGCCACTCACCTCCTGTTGTGTGGCCCAGTTCCTAACAGGCCATGAGCTGGAATCTTTTTGGCACCAGGGACAGGTTTCATGGAAGACAATTTTTCTGCAGATTGTGGTGGGGGATTGGACTAGGAGGTGGAGCTCAGACAGTTATGCTGTGCACCCTAGTTTGTACGGGTCCATGGCCCCCAGGGTTGGAGACCACAAGTCTATGTTAATTCTTTTGTTTATTTATTTTTTTTGAGATAAGCGTCTCACTCTGTCTTTGAGGTTAGAGTGCAGTGGCATCATCATAGCTTACTACCACCTCAGACCCTCCTGCCTCAGCCACCACACTCAGCTAGTTTGTTTTTTTTTGTAGAAGAGGTGAGGGTCTTACTCTTGCTCAGACTGGTCTCAAATTCTTGAACTCAAGTGATTCTCCTGCTTCAGCCTCCTAGAGCGCTAGGATTATAGGCATGAGCCACTGCCTGCCCTATGCTGTTCTTGAAGACTGGCACCTTGAATAACATTGTCCTAGAACCACTGTGGAGAACCACACTGGAAGGGTCCTTGCCCTGCACCAAGTACGATTGCCTGCACAAGGAGAGGACTTGACTTTGATTGTTATGAGACATAAACTGATAGTTTAAGGACCGAAAATGAGAGAGTATTCTGAGATGTGAAGGAAAGGAATTGGAGTCCAGGTTCTATGTAGGCAACTTGGCCTTTATTCCACTCAGGTGCAAGCAAACTGAGTCCAAGAAAGGAGTCAGCACGTGGGTTAAGGTAGATGGAAATATAAAAGTTCAGAGGGATGGGGATTGGTGTATTCCTTCCTTCCTGGGTGAGATGTTCATGCACTCATTTCTTCTTGGGCAGGATGGTTCTATCTGGGAGGGTTCCTACATTTGGCCCTATCATCCCTGTCTTTTTAGCTTATTATAAGGAGGTGGGGTGATAGGTGTGGTGTCTCTGACTGCTTCCTGCAGGTTGAAGGGCATCCTGGGCTACCTGTAAGGAAAATGGGAAGGGGAAGGAAATGGTATTTACAGGAACACTCTTGGGTCTTAGGTCTGAACTGGTTGATATCCACACAGGGTGAGGATGTGAGCGGTTGTTCTGCAGGTGACTGGCTGGTCAATAAATCGAAAGATGAGGCGGAGGATTATTGGTCTGAAACTGAGAATGAGAAAGATCATAATTAGTGGCCCTAAAACAGGAAATAGAACTAAGGAGTCTAGGAGTCGAATAAAGACCAGAGATTAGATGATTAAAGATCTGTTTGTCTTGATGGCTCCTGTAGCTCAGTGGGTAGGGTGCTGGCTACATTACACTGAGGCCGGCAGGTTTGAGTCAAGCCTGGGCCTGCTGCTAAACAACAACCATAACTGCAACCAAGAAATAGCTGAGTGTTGTGGGTGGGTGCCTGTAGTCCCAGTTGCTTGGGAAGCTGAGGCAAGAGAATCCCTTAAGTCTAAGAGTTTGAGGTTGCTGAGAGCTGTGATGCCACAGCACTCTGCCAAGGGCGACATAAAAAAAAGGTCTGTTTGTCTCTGATTCGTTCATGGAGTTCTTTTACTTTGCCTGTAATTATTCCTGAGTGGTTCACAAAGAAACAACATCTCCCAAAAAGACGCATGTTCCTCCTTTTTCTGCTATAATTAAATCTAAGGCTTGGTGATTTTTTTTTTTTTTTGAGACAAAGGCTCAAGCTGTCACCCTGGGCAGAGTGCCGTGGCATCACAGCTCACAGCAACCTCCAATTCCTGGGCTTAAGTGAGTCTCTTGCCTCCGCCTCCCAAGTAGCTGGGACTACAGGTGCCCACCACAATGCCTGGCCATTTTTTGGTTGCAGCCGTCATTGTTGTTTGGCAGGCCAGGGCTGGATTTGAACCCGCCAGCTCAGGTGTATGTGGCTGGTGCCTTAGCCTGTTGAGCCACCAAGCATAAAGCTTGGTGATTTTGAAGGACTACTGCAGCTAAAGAGTTAATTTGGGATTATAGGAACTAACGACTCTGTTACTTTTCTCATGTCTTTGTTAAGTTTTAGGGAGAGTTTGTGGTAAAAGTGGGTTGATGTACTTTATGCCTGTAATGCCTGTGCCAATTCCAGCCACTATGCCTGCTCTGAGGAGTACGGGGAGAATGACATCTGTTTTTTGTCTGGAAGTAATGGGATGTGTCAGGGCCTGAGTTAGGGAGGATACATTCACAAAAGAGATTTGGGGGGTGAGGAAAACTTGGGTGCAAAGACCAGAATGTTTAGTGTGCAGGCCGAGAGATGGAGCCGCCGCAGAGGAAAAATATTCCTGGAGGGGTATAGGAGGAAGCAGATAAGGGGAAAGTTGAGTTGAGGGAACAGCGATCAGGCTTTATAAAGCCTACAGAGTCTCTTATCCTGGTGAGATTGAAGCAGGTTAAATTGGGGGAATGTTAAGGGTGGAAAGTTCATAGTTGTGGGGCCGAACAGAGCTGTGTTACTTTCTGCCAGAATTGAAGTTATATGTGTTGCGTACAGGTATGGGATTGAAAAGATTTTGTTATAGAGAAAGGCACATCCAGCATCCTGAGTGAGAGAGGAGAGAGGATAAGTTCAGGGCAGCTGAGAAGGAGGTGTTTAAAAGCTCCTTCTCAGAATAAGGGAATAAGGGAGTGCTGTTGTAAGTCTTGCAGGACAGTGAGGGCGGAGGGGTTAAACTGGAAGACAGTTCTTTTATGATTTTTCCTTGTGTTTGTTGCTGACGTGCTATGTCCTGAACTCCTCCTCCATCTGATAATCCTACACGTGGGAGGTTTGTCCAGCAGGCAGTAGTCCCGATTCCATCTCTAGGACATGCAGTTTTGCAGGTCCAGTACCTCTTTCCTCCATAAGAACATTCAGAGGCTTTGGCAACATCGTAGCAGCATGCTGGCATGTAAGTGTTGCTGGGAAAGAGGGGGTCTGAGGCAAGAATCGGGCGGGGGTCGTTGATTTGGGAATAGGGCTTAGTAAGGTATCCACGGATTTGTGAGGATCTGGTAGCAAGACAGTCTGTACGTTCAGTCAGGGTCAATGGGAGGGGAGAAAGGCCAGAATTGACAGGAGGGGTAGTCAGAAGGAAAAGAAGTAGGAAGAGGAAAAATTTGATTTCCTCATGGGGAAAGTCTTGGAAGGTGCCTTGTAGCCACAGATCTTCGAGGGCTTCAAAGAGGTCATCCCAGTTTTCAGTGTGTGAAAGTAGCCAGGCATCTTGAGAAAAGTCATGGAGAAAAGGGAAGAATCGCAGGGGGCAAGGGGAAATGTTACACATTTATGGAAGTGGAATCTTCAGGGATCCTGGTGAGTTTTAAGGCAGGGGGTTTAGTATTTGTGATTTCCATTGGGGGTCTTCTGGTGTTGGAAGTTTTTCTGTAGCTTTATTCGGGATTAGTGGATCCAGACTGCAGGGTTCAAGAGACAGATGGCCATGGGGGTGCTCTAGAGAACGGTTTGAGGGCATATCCAGTGAGAGGATAGAGTCCTAGGGATCAAGGAGATTTGAGAAAAACTTGTTGTCTTGCCAGTTGGTTTCTGACTTTTTCTGGTGAGGGTTGGGGTAAGAGTTGATTTATTGTTTTTCTAAGTTTGTGTTTGGTTTCCTGGAGGATGGAAAATAGTTTCCTACGATAGAGCCTAGAGGGGGTCTCGGGCTGAGAATAGTAGTTCTGCCATACATTATTTCAAAAAGGCTGTAAGAGAGGGGTTTGTGAGGTGTAGAGCGAATGCAGAGTAAGCGATGGAGTGGAGCTTAATCCAGTCTTGTTTGTGTTGGAGTGCAAATTTGGTAAGATGTTGTTAAGGATGTTCTTCATTTGTTCTCCTTTCCCTGATGATTAGGGCCTGTGAGGCACATGTAAGCGTCAGTGAATTCCTAGGGCTTGTAAGGTTTGGGAGGGGATCTGGCTAATGAAGGCTGGGCCACTGTTGCTCTGAATGGAGCTAGGGAGGCTGAATCTAGGAATAATGTGGTGAAGGAATGCGGAGACAACTTCATGGGCTTTCTCGCCTGTTGTGGGAATGGCTTCCATCCATCCTGAGAAGGTATCAACCCAAACTAGAAGAAGTTTATGTTTTTGTACAGGAGGCATGTGGGTGAAGTCAATCTGCAGTCTTGTCTGGGGATTTGGCTCCTGGGCCTGATGTGTGGGAAAAGGGGGTGTTTTTTTTTTTCTAGTGGTAAGACAGAATTTATTTACAGAAAAGAATACAGAAAACACTAAAGCTCTTGGTAGAGAGAGAGAACTCAAGTGGGAAGAGAAAAGCTCTCTCCGTTTCTCTCCCGGTCTTTTCCTGTCTCCCCCTTTAGGCTTTTAGTCTCGGGGTATATATAGGTGTATGGGTTCCCTGGCCAGGAAACAAATGAACACAGTCCCTTCCGCTGGGGGCAAGGTAAATGAATGTATCAATGAATGAACACAGCCCCTTCTGCCGGGGCAAAGTGAATGAATGTATCAATGAATGGACACAGTCCATTCATGGAATTGAGGCCTAGGAAATTCACATGAAATTGAAAGTGAAGGAGACACCAAGGCACAGGTATCTCCTTGGCAGT
>CAUYRH010128625.1:0-14439 GCA_963574655.1 Perodicticus potto | reverse complement strand
CCCCGACCCCCTTGGTTTGAGTTTAGTGCCCTCTTACGTGTCTGTAACGGTCCCCAGTCCCGGGGCTGCAGACGGGTACCAGCGTGTGGACTTTAGGAACTGGGCTGCACGGCAGGGAGCAGGCGACGTTTCCTGTCATCTTGGCAGCCGGCCTGAGACTCTGAAAGGCGCCCACACCCTGCTGTAAACCGCGCACGCCGGGGGAGAATCTAATGCCTGAGGAGCTGGGGTGAGATGTGATCTCTGGAACCGTCCTGAAACTCCACATCCCTGGGTCCACGGAACCGGTCCCTGGTCCAATAGGGCTGGGGACCGCTGTAGAAGTGGCGCGTTCCCCCTCCGTCACCGCCCGCATCGCATCTGTATTGCCCTTGTCCTTGGTCTCCCTGGACGATACGCTCCACGGGGGCTTCTGGTTCGTGAGGGGAGGTCGGAGACTCTTGAAGTTTGCTTCCACCAACAAGCTAGCGAAGGCTTTGCTGAAAAGGCACGGCCGGTGGCTTGCAGGTGAGAATGACATCCAGCAGGCAGTGCCCGTTACGGACAGTCCCTGGCCGGCCTGGTCAGTAGTTTGGGGCGCTAGAGCAGGCAGTGCATTTGCACGTCTAATAAAAACATCTGCTCCCGAGGGTTCCGGCAAATCCTCTTAAGTGACTCCATTTCTGCGCTTTTATTGACATACATTCATGCTGCTGAAAACCTGTCAGGACAATTTCACATTTCAGAGTGCTGAAAGAATGGGCCTGGGTTGAAACTTTTTCCCGTTTGCCAGGACGTCAAGTTTTATTCCCGGATGCATTTTTTTCCCCGGCCGGCTTTTCTCTGCGGGATAATGGAGGGTTATAATGGAAATGCTGCCGGATCCATCCGCAGGGATGTGGCGCACGTCCCGGTTATAATACAGACGGTGATAGGTGCCCAAGTCCCCGGAATGACTCTTGGCTGAACAGAAGCAGCAATTTTGCCCGGGTGATAAAGCATACCAAGCTTAGGGACTGCATCGTTCCCCTCCAGAATAGTTGAGGAATGACAAAAAAGACGCAGGGCCACTTGCTTTCAGAGTAGTTCTAAACAGTCATAATAATGTGGTATCTGAACTTTTAATGATGCTGGAAAAGAAGGCTTTCTATGGTTGTTGCAAATGTTCACAAAAGCACCTCGAAAGAAAATTGGAAAGAATTTGCTTCCGCCAGCCAAACATTTGTCAAATGTACTAATTAGTCACATTTACAACAACACTGTCAGGGTAAGAAATGGGATGAGGACTTTTGAGATGATAGAATGGATGATATACAAATATTTTGGGTGAGCCATAATCAGTTAATTGGTTTATTAAATTATAAAACCATTGTTTGCCCGAAAGAGCAATAAAACTAAATGAATAGTCACCCCTTTGAAGACTTCTTACATTAATTATGTTTATGCATCGCTTGCAACAGCCGTGTTAGACAAAGGGCTCTTTATCTTTACATGCCATAGCTACAATGTATTGTGGCACAAATGATGGCACCGACTTTATGTCTACATAATTACAGAAATCTTATCCCTTTTGTGTTTGCACATCATTTTCGGTTTTTTGGAATAGTTAAACTCCATTTTACTTTTTAATAACATTTTAGAAATCATTGTGATTCAGGTAAACAGAATTTGATTGCTTTGATGGATTGAAAACGGTTAGCTCAGCCCGAGTTTATTTGATTTGTTTCTTCAGGGATTACAAAGAATAGGATTTTATCTCCAGACTGACAAAAGAGACAAACTCTGCATTTCTGCCTATGCAGTGGCAGAGCCGCTAAGCCACAGCTCCCCCACAGGGAAATGTCTGAGGCAGGGGCTGGATTTTTATTCCTGATCTGAGTTTCCATTCCATCACACGCTGGGTGGGTGGGGTGGAGGTCTCCTTCACTCCCGTGTTGTTGAGATTTTTTAGTAAGGGGAAGCACGGGTTATTGCATGGCACTAAATCCAACAGATCCCAGGGAGATAATTTGACAAAACAACGCCTGTCCTTCTTACTAATAGTCACTTTAGGCAAAGGCCCATCTGCTAATTGAATGACTTTCAAGAGGCAATGTGCTGATTACTTGCCGGGCCTCACCCGGAGACAAGTCCCCGTGGGTTTTCCAAAAGCTCTGATCCAAGACGCAGGCAGATTTCGAGGCATTTCTGACACTGCTCTTTATTTTATCTGCTGTGACCTGACATTTGTGTGGCAGGATGAGGTCAGGAACCCGTCTATGTATGAGGCAGAGAAAAGCTACAATGCATTGCAAATACCCTCGCTCCACACAGCCTTCGTGGGTCAGGATGGGTAGGGACCCCTTAATTCTTGGTTCTTTAGGAAAATTTCTTTAAAAACTGATTTCTTGTGGGATAGGAAGTATTGTTAGCCAACTCTGAGTTGTTAAGTCACAGAGACCTGTGTTAACCCCCTCATGTGCTCATAACAAAAGGCTTGAAAGAACAGGAGGTGGGATGTAGAGAGAGACCCTGGATGCAGGTTCCTGTCCTATCCCGTCACTCATATGACCTCAGGCAAGTGTTTGAACCCCAGTTAGCTCGGTTGTCTTCTAAGGTCCCTGGAAAATTTAATTGGTCCACATAAACCCTGATATAAATGGTGATGATGCCTGGCATGAAATGTCTGTCTAGTGTGTCTTGCTGAGGCTACTGTCTGCTGAGGGTGTGGCCATTTCCCGAGGCCCCGCCCATGCATGGTGGGAAGGCTGTGCACAGATGAGGGGCAAATGTTTGAAACACACTTGCACCTTTCCGTCCTGAAGGTCCCTAACGAGGGAGAGAGTTTTAGTCCAACCCATATAGGGTTTCAGGAAATCTTATTATATCATGACAGGGTCTTTTGATTGCAGCTGAAACAGACCAAGTTCATTGCGATCCCATTCTAGAAACAATTGCCAGAGTTCAGAAAATAACCATATGCAAATATCCACCAGGTCAAATCTCATTACAACAAATCAAGTTTATGAAAAGCAAAAAAACAACGACCTAAAATATCCCTAATGGCACTAAAATGTTCTCCAGTCTCATTTGCTGGTTAATTAATTTTAAAAAAGGAACTGATGCAATAAAAAGAATAGTGTGGGCACTCCTTTGAAATTTTATACAATGCATTTGGTTTTAATATTAATATAAATCTAATCTGGAAACATGCAGAGTAAACTCATAATCAGAGTTAGGAGATATTAATCAAAGAAGGCTCTCAGGGAGAGGTGATTTTTTTTCTTTTTTCCTAGGCAGGGAGGAAAATTGAGGCTGGGCTAACTGTCTATCCATGAAGGCAGGAATAATGCAAGTCGTGGTGGAATAAGAGGGTGGCAATCTGATAGAGAAAAGCTGGCAGAGGGTTAAAGGACTCCAAGAGTCAGGGTTAGTTCTTGGGCTGCGAAGTAAAAATGATATTTGGGAAAGAACGGTTCTTACTACAAGCAAGGATTTGCTGGGCACAGAAGAAACTAGCCTCTTAAATAATTTGGCCTTTAAAACTTCAAATAGATCCCACGTGCCCTGAATCTACTAGCTAAAATCATTTCCTTTAGCATTACTCATAAGGGATTAAAACCATCTTGCAGTTCTTGGCACATAGAACACGAATCTCTTTCTCTAACTATTTGCCCCACAGTGGGTGTGCCCAGTGCTAGTGGCCAGGCATTTGGATGAGTTCAGCTTTGCCTGCCTTCCAGGACACCATCTCTCTCTTCCAATCTCTTTTTTCTCCACTGGGAGTTCTTTGGGAAGAGTAAGAAGAAACAGGACCCTTAGTGCAGGCAGGACTGTTCAGGGGATGAGGAGACTGGGGAGAGGGTGAGGGATGCAGGCAGTAGCTGGGGCGTGGACCCCATCTAGGCTAAGTGCAGTTGACAGCAGAGCTTTCCAGTACACATGGCCACAAAGGGTGTCCAAGAATGTGTCCCCCAGGCATTAATTTGACACTCAGAAGTTTCAGAAACTCCAGTGGTCTTTTACACCAGAAGTCAAGAGAGTCTATGGATGGTGACCAGAAGCGAGTCAGAGCTCTGGGCAGGCAGATTTGTGAGACTGAGGCTGGCCGGGGTTTGTATGGAAGACCTATAGTGTGACAGACAGGAAGACACAACACCCAGACCCTGGTCCAGGAAGGATCCGCTGGCCAGCTGCAGGGAGTGGGAGCAGGAAGGCGACCTCCACCTCAGCTGTAGCCAGCCACCTTGCCAAGGGTCACACCTTTCATCCGGGAACCCCACATCCTGTGACTCAGGCTGGAGGATAAAGGCCTGGCCATTTTGCTTCAAGAGTGGCCAAGTCTGAAAGACCATATTTGTTCTAGGTCTCCCTGCCAAGTTGTAGACTTTTCTCACTGCCCAATTCTGAATTCTGCCCCCTTCCTTTCACAGGCGTAGATCCCTGGTAAACATCTTGCTGCCCAAACTCCATCGTAACATCTTTCCAGAAAACTCAAGCTACTCTGGTAGGAAAAGACTCTGAACATGGTGCCCAGAGGGAGAGGGAGAAGGGTTTGCAGAGAGCAGGTACTCAGGTTGGTGGCAGCAGAATGAAGAAGCCTGTAGGCTCCTGCTGGGCAGTAGAGCAGACAGAATTCTGGACAGAGTCAGGGGGTCAGGGCAAGGTGTGTGTTGCCAGGGCGGGGGGTGGTGATTAGCCTTGATATAAGTCCCCAGGGCTCCCAATGTGCTTCCTCTAGCAAAGTACTGTAGACTGGTGGCTTACAAACAAGTCACTTACTTCTCACAGCTCTGGAGGCTGGGATGTCCAAGTTCAAAGTGTCATTAGATGCTGTGTCTGGGAAGGTCTGCTTCCTCGTTCAGTGACCTCACTTTTTTGCCGTGTTCTCACACGGTAAAAGGGGTAAGGGGTCTCTTTTGGGTCTCTATTATAAGGGCACTAATCCTATTCATCAGCACTCCACCCTCATGAACTAATCACCTCCCAAAGGCCTCACCTCCTACCATCACTTTGGGGGTGAGGATTTCCACATACGAATTTCTGGGGGGTGAGAGGACATAAACATTCAGACCACAGCATGCAGGACATCAAGTTAGAGTTTGGGCAGACTGGAACCAACAGGTGAAAGAGCCAATGAAAAATTTCACCTGGCTACAAAGAGGGATGATTAAAGGACTAAAAGTAGATCCTGGTGACAGCCTGAATATCCCCCCCCACCCCCGCTCCTTTTTTTGCAGTTTTTGGCCAGGGCTGGGTTTGAACCCACCACCTCCGGTATATGGGGCTGGCGCCCTACTCCTTTGAGCCATAGGCGCCGCCCAATATTCCCCTTTTCCTTAAGCCAAAGCATCTCAGGACAAGTACCATACCTAATGCATACATGTAGGAGGTGCTTAGTTAATAACTGAAATGTAAACACATGAACAAATGAATGTTGCAGAGGGCTTGCAGCCTGACTCACCGGCACCGGCTGTTGGCACAGCCCAAGACTGTGGGTCCTGGATGCTGTGAGCATTGATCCAGGGGTGTTGAGGACCTGAAATTGTTTTGGTGCCCCCTGGCTTGTCTGTGGCTCTGAATACCTTTCAGCATTCGGGCCTCTGGTACCCAAGGTGATGGCTGACAGGCTGGATACCAGCCAGTTTCCATATATGTAAAGGTATCTGACTCGGTCCTGATTTCTTTGCTTGTTAAACAATCCCCTCTCGCGGCTGGCACGCCTCATAAAATCCTGCATTCTTTTCCTCAAGCAGCTCTTACAATCTACTTCACCAACTGTCCCACAAATGAATTTCAGAAACAACAACCGACGGAACATAAATTGTCTTTGTTTGTAGAGGAAGAGATCGCCTGAGAATCTTTCCTCCCCAGGGATAATCTTGGGTCCATAGCTGGCTGGAAGGGAGAATGTGCATTTCGGTTTTGAGGAAGACAAATAACTCCACCGTAAGGACAGAGTTATAGGAATTATAAGTCTTGGCATCCAAGGAAATCGCAGCTGATGACTAATTCCTAGTGGAAGCTAAATGTAGATCAATTTTATTTGATGTTTTCATTTCACCTTAACCATAATTTAAAGGACATAGTGAACATTTTAGAGACATGAAGAAAGTATCTCACATAAAATAGTATTTTAGGTGAAGTTTATGTCCTAAATGAAACTTTCTGGTAAAGATAAGCAAAAGAGTACTTTAATTTGCATTTCTTATGTAAATGTATTTGTGATTTCTGGAGGGAAAAATTCTTTATGGAGTGTGTAGTTCATTCTGCTATTTCTATGTGGCTTTCAAATTCTGAGAGGCCTTTGAGCTATGACTTCTGAAGACAGCCACAGAGAAGCAAAACAAAAAGGGCGGTGTAAGTATTTTTGTGTGTGTGTGTATATTTCAAATCAGTGTAGCCAATTGACTTGAAGGAGGCTTAGCTCACAGGACACAATGTGAACCAAGTAAATCTGCCCACCTTTGCTCTCACACTGGCTGGCCTGCTTCTTAACTACTGGGAGGCGTAGCTGAGGGTAGAGAGCCTCACTCCCTTGTTTACACAAAGCCCTTTTCTGACTTCAGTGTTTTAAAAAATTTTTTTATCTTTTCTGACATCCGTGGGGTCTCAATCCTGCAGGCATGTGGCAAACAAACCACTTCGTCAAGTACATTTGACTTGTTGGTCTTCCCCTTGGCCAGGTTGGGAGTTGAGCATCAAGATAAGTATCTTTAGTGAATTACAGGATATCCCACAAACTTAGTACATCAGAAACCAAGGATTTGTTGTTGTTGACAAACTGAAACCAAAGGTGTCAAGTTCAGTGAAAAGGTGGTGTGTTACTGTGTTCCTCCAGTCTCCACTGCCAGAGAGAGGGGAACTAACCACAATTGCTCTGGGAGGATGAAGGGTTGGGATTGATGAGACTCTGGTCTGCAATCCAAGGGATGGTAAAACTATTCATGCTCCTTTGGCAATTTCCCCATTGGAATGCTCTCATTACCATTTTGCCATCCTAAGACTACATCATTGAACATTCTTTCTTGATATCGTTCTTCCTAGTCAGAAAAGATAATTTCTTCTAAGTCATAAGTGATTATTAAAACCCAGTGAAGATAGTTATAATGGTGATAATGAAAACAATAGCAACCATCTATTGAGCATCTATTATGGGCCTGGAACGTGCCAAATACTTTATAGCACTGTCATTTAATATTTTTAGGACAGAGACATCACTATCCTTCCTGATAGTGAATGAGCAAATGGGGACCCAGGAAAATGAAGCATTTGCCTGAGGTTACACAGCTACAAAGTAAAAGAGACTTCACATCTGTGTGACACCAAAGCTTATGCTTATAACCACCATGCTGAGCTCTTGCAGAAGCATGACCCTAGGGTGACTGTGCAACAAGGTTCCATCGATCACATTACTGCCTACACATCACTTGGTGCACATCTGCAAAACATCCGCTAGATCTAGAAGAGCTTGGCTGTACAGAATGTGTGTCATTAGTTTCATAGGTATTATTAGATAGTCATTATATATCATATACATATTAAGCATCTACCACTTATTATGAAATATCAACCAGATGTTAATTAGATATACATTGGTTATTTATGACTACTCATTTATTAAATATCAAATAGTGATTGTGACTATTGGGCTCAAGTGATCCTCCCGCCTCAGCCTCCCAATTAGCTGGGACTACAGGTACCTACCATGGCACCTGGCTAGTTTTTCTACATTTAGTAGACACGGGTTTCACTCTCACTGAGGTTGGTCTTGAACTCCTGAACTTAAGCAATCCACCCATCTCAGCCTCCCAGAGTGCTATGATTACAAATTGTGGCAATTTAAACTTCTACAGGAATTCCCATTTTCTCCATATTTTTGTTTTCATCTGGATCAGGTATTGTCAGATTTTTTTTTAATGGACAATGCGATGGGAGCTAAATGGTATCTCATGAGGTTTTAATCTGCATTTCCTTTGTTTCTGATAGATACATTGACCATTTCAATTTCCTCTTCTGTACATTTCCTGGGTATTTTTTCCCCCTCATGTTTTCTATTGGGTTTGCCTTTTAAAAAATTGATTTATAGGAATTCCTTATACAGCCTGGATACTATGGGGATATTGAGATTTGATTGATCATCTGTGCTGCAAATTTATTTTTCTAGTCTTGTCTCTTATTACTGTAAGGTGACTTTTACAAAAGTTTTATACCACATAGTTATGAACACCTATTCTTGATTTTTTTCTAGAATCATTTCTAGAAAAAATTTCATTTTATAAACAGTCTCCTGCATTTTTTTCTAAACTGTTAATTATGGGGTTTTAGACATAGGCCTATAGTTCATCTGAAATACATGATTATTTTTTCTATACTTTTAGGTATGATCTAAAATTATTTTTCCTTAGAAGAATGGCCAGTTCTACCAGTACTACTTGTTAAGAGTACCTCCTTCTCCTCTGATTTGTAATGCCCATCTGTCCTATATCAAGTTTCCATGCATATGTGAGTTTGTTTCTGAACTTTGTCTATTCTTGTGCCAATACCAATTTAATTAATGTTTCTTTATAATAAGCAAGTCATGCTTCTTAATTCTCCTTCAAATGGCTTTTGTTATTTTTAGTCATATAGATTTTGGCCCCAGAAAGTCAATAAGCTTCTAAAAATTGAACTTGTCTGGTGAATTAAATTCACTGAGATTGTGGTGTTCAATGGTTTGAACATACAGGGTACTGGGTTTTACCCACCAGGTGAATTCACTCATTTATAAAATGTATCTGCCACTAACCTGAAGTAGTTTAAAGTTGACCCCTGACACACATTTTTAATCCTCATTCTGTGCTTAATTAAATAAAAATCAGGATTGCAGTCAATTTGATTAGTAAACTGAATCTGAGGTCTACAGGTCGGAAGATAGTGGTTTGGAAGCACTGTAATTGTAGATAAGAATCACATGAAATCACATGAATCCTATGGAAAAAAAGTTCATCTCTGCTTAGAACGTAGCTGTCCAGGTGCATTTTACAAAGGCAGCCACTAGAGGGCAGAATGAGCCTGAGAGTCCCACTGGCTTTCTGGAAAAGATCCAGGAGTTCTCAATAGTTCAGACTGTGGCGTGTTCAGCGTGTTGAGCAAACGTTTTTTGGGGGAAGAGATGTTTTTCACCTGCTGTTCAGTATGCTGTTTGCTGCTGGCCTTACCTCGGATGAAGTATTTTTACCCTCAGCACACTGAAAGAGAAACTCACTAACCTCTGACTTTTGTCACAAGTATACCATGTTTAATAAAAAGGAAGAATAAACATGCCAACCTCTTATCAGAATCTAGAATACTCTAGCGCAAAGTTATGGGACTCACGCAATGATATGGGGTGATATTTTCAATGAGAGGCTATTTTCTAGCTGACCACACTATTTTGTTTCAACTGATAAAGGATTGCATTGATTTAACTGAAAGTTGATGTGTGTGTTTCACGGCTTGGGAATTATGTGGCAGCAAGCTGGCCACCTTTGGTTGTATTGCCAACAGAAACAGCACGATTTTCTTCTTCTTCTTTTTTTTTTGTTAAATCATGATTGTGTACATTGGTGCAATCATGGGGCACAATGTGCTGACTTCATATACAATCTGAAATGTTTTCATTAAACTATTTCACATAGCCTTCATGGCCTTTTAATCACTATATGAAGACATTTATATTCTACATTTAGTAATTTTCACTTGTACCCTTCTAAGATGCACCGTAATCTTCTCAACATTTTAATGCTTGGCTTCCTTTTTCAAAAGTGAGAAAGATAAATATTCATCTAAATTTCATTTTAGTTTTTAAAATTATTATTACATTTTCTACAATTACTGTTTAAATTTCTTTAGAGTAATTCTGGTTTATGGTGTGAGGTAAGGATCATACATGTATCATTGACAGAAGTTTATAAACGAAGGCAACATTCTAAGACCAGAAAGTATCTCTCATTCTCTGTAAGTGAAACTCAATAAGAACTAAATAGCGGAAAAAAAATCAGAATTAATAGGGTCAACCATAATCTCAGGAAATTTTTCATTTACTTGTGATGACTGAAATTAGGCTAAAATGTCATGTTCCTTTGCTTTCGACTATACTTATATTGAGCCCATGAGGGGAAGCTAGTTGTATCAGACCAATCTGAAAAGCAAATTCATTATTATTCAAATACAAATTGTCTACTAGACAAACTTTCAAAACCTGGAACATATAGGAGAAAATAATACAGGAGTATTTTTAGTATTCATTTATTTCAGTGCATATTTATTGAGCACCTATGTGTACAAGAAACTTCTGGATTGTGAAATGACAAGAGTCACAATTGCTGTGTTTGAGGACAGAGCACCAATGTGTCCTACACTGTGGAGCGGAGAAATGTCCATTCAATGTTTCATATGTATGCTAGAAGCAATTATTATTTTAAAATGTAACTAATCCAGACATGCCCTGATATATGTATGTAAGACATAGCAATGTCATGAGGGAATCCAATGACAGAAGTTTTTGACTAACTCTAGAGACTACTTACGAGAGAGAAGAAGAGCAATATTTTATCAGGGCTTACCCATGGGTGACACTATTTTCTAGTATTATAGTCTTCAGAGAGTTACGCAATTAATATGTAGTATGGCTTAAAAATTTTTTTAATAAAGCTATCCAATTTCCTTCAGTATTGCCTTCCCATGTTTCTCAGTAGTTGAGGCTCTTTTTCTGGGATCAAATTAGAACACATTTTTTTTTTTTTTGAGAAAGAGTCTTAGTCTGTGGGCCTTCCATAGCCCATAGCAACCTCAGACTCTTGGGTTCAAGTGATCTTCTTGCCTCAGACTCCCGAGTAACTGGAACTATAGGTGCCTACCACAATGCCTGGCTAGTTTTGCTCTATTTTTAGTAGAGAAGAGGTCTTTCTCTTCCTCAGGCTGGTCTCATACTCCTGAGCTCAAGTAATCCACCCACCTCAGCCTCCCAGAGTGCTAGGATTACAGGCATGAGCCACCATGCCTGGCCCAAATGAGAACACATTATCTTGACCTGCTCTGGAACTGTCTTTATTGAAGTATGCCTGAGGCTTATGTCCTTGGCATTTACTGAGAGATAGTACAAGCATAACCTTATGAATTATGAAGTTCATTACTACATTTATCATAGAAATAAGGACATTGTCTAAAATATCACCTCCTGTGACATTCCATCCAAAATCTTTTCCTTCCTCTCTCCTTTTTTTCCATTCTTCTTTTTCTTTTTTTACTTCTGAAGCCAGCAAACATATATTAAGTTCTAATGACATTTAACTAAGTAGAACCATGCCCTTCCCCCCATGTTGACTTCCTATTCCCTTTTGTAATTCATTTGTCCAACTTTTTTTCACTTGTGTTATTCTACTTCCTAATTGTATTTTTTGTGGCAATTGGACATTTTCTCTAATTTCTTTCTTGTCAAACAATAGTCTAAGAAATTATTACTTCCTAGGTACCTTGATATCAGGAAAATAGAAATGGTAGCATACCCCCAAATCTATACTTGCCAGTAAAACTGATAGGTCAAATGTGAATACTAGCACCTATTAAATTGCATTTTGCCGTTTTTAGAAACATAGGAATACACACACACACACACACACACACACACACACCCATATATACATTGGCTACTGGAAATTCTAGGACATCTTCAAGTTTTAACTTTTTACAACAGGGCATTCCTCAACTTCCTGTCTATAAACTACAACTATTGAAAATTTAGTATGGCGCACAATTGTGTTAAAACTGGTTTAATGACTATACCCCGGACCATACAGAGCTAGGGCCACTTCTAACTCACACAGTAAAAATGCTGAATATTCCAATAAGTATTAGAGTATTCTAACAAGCATCAGTTTGGTATCTTTAGAGCCTCACTCTGTTGAAGTGATTCTCAGCTGAACATTATGCCTATTGTAACTCTGATAAGTGTTCCACTTTTGTTATTAGTGGTATCTTATTTTTTTTTTGAAGTGTCAAAACTTGTGACTATTAAAATAAAGTACCATTGTAATTAAAAAAAAAATTTCATCTTGCATGCTAGCACAGATCCAGAAGGATCCTGTGTTAAGAAGGAAAGGATTGCTATGCTCAATTAACATTGTCTGCCCTGAGCATGGTGGGAGATATTGGCACTTTTGCCAGATTTTTGACACCCATGTCTTAAAAAGAATTCATAAATATTCTGATAGCAAAAATAGTAACACAGTAACAAATTACTTTCTGATTTATGAACCACTGACTTGTGAGTTTCATTGGCTCAAATCTATTTTCCAAGGCATGGATATACCTATGTAAAATGAAAAAATTGAGTTTTTAAAAAACCTTCATATAGAAATAGATTTTTTTCATAAATATTACTACTCCTGGCTTCATGAGGAGGTAAAATTGGCTTCTTTCTATGAGAGATTTAAGGAAGTTGGTTGCTGAATCTACCAATGTCTATTCAAGATATGACACGATTATAATTAGAGATTCATTTCTTTAGATTTCTAAAGCTAGCTTTTTCATGAATCCTTTACTAAAAGAAAAATAGTTGTATGGAGGGATAAATAATTTAGCACTTACCAGGTAATTAATAGGTTGGCTACTTGTTAAGAAGGTGGGAGAGTGGGGTGGGGAAAGAGGACGGGGACATGAACGATTGTAAGAAAGGACAGGAGGGCTAGATTTTGCTTGTTTCACACTCTTGCCTGGGCTAGTTTAACGGCTCACATGAGATAAGCAACGAGTAAGTTTGTAGATGCATCCCTGTCGGCCTCAAATAGTGAGGCATGCAATGATTCTCTAATGAGAAGTTGCAAGGAATATGTAGGCAACCATTAATAACATAAATAAAACACTCTGCCCTATGCAGATGGAGAATTTGTAGATTTTCAAATAAATAATTTGTTATTCAATTCCTCTCAAATCCAGTAGACATGAAGAGTAGCCTGTTGTTTTCTTTTAATTGGTAGATGAGGAGAAATAGGAACTCCCCATTATGATTCATTCATTCATTCACTTCATTTTGTGAATAAATAGACAAATGTTTCTTCTGTGCTAGAGGTCTAGCATGGTACAATGGCATTCAGGATGCAAAAGTAACAGAAGACTCAATTCTTGCCTCTCAGCAGGTTACATCTGGGCTGGGAGATCAGCCGTAAGTACATGAAACAACTGGTGAATAATACCGGACTGGATAAAGTCAAGCAGGCTGGGTATTTGGTTTGGACGGCAAGCACCATAGAAATTCAGACAAGAAAGATTACACAAGGAGAGAAATCAAAGAACAGCACTTTGAAAGGGATTGCAAGAAGCCGCTCTTCCTGTCTCAGGTGTCCGCAGCCAAATATGTGGCTGTTATCGCCCTGGGAAAGGCTAAAATCAAGACTGTGTGATATTCCACACCTGCCCTTCACAATCCAGGATCCCACTCCAAGAACATCGAGAGAGAGAGAGAGAGAGAGAGAGAGAGAGAGAGAGAGAGAGAGAGAAAGTCAATCACAGGCTCGTGCTTTAAATCACTCACAGCTGACAGAGTAAGAGTAAACCAGCCCTGTTTTCTTGGTGTGTTAAGTTATTTACGGTGCTGAACTACGAACCTCACTATTCTGGTTGTTACTATTCTGAAGAAAGCATCAAGCCTGAGGATATGGGTACGACTGCAGCATGTATGAATCTCAATTCACAAAATCTCACTCATTTGTGTTCAGATTTATAAAACTATTGATACAATTCCATAATCTAAAAGGTAGTACCTATTTGGATGCACAGGCCAGTTGTTGGAAAGAAGGTCCCTCCATTTGGGTTTTACCAGTTGTTTCTCCGTAATGGGTCAGTTTATGTTTTATGACTCAATTTCTGTTTCATGCTCCCATCAGCCTGGTTGCTTGGGCAGGGCAGCTGAGGTTGCCACTTCAGGTCCATGTTTGACTTTATCATGAGGTTCTTCACCTCACCTGTGCTCCCTCAGCAGGACTGAAACAAAATTTCAAAATTTCTGTCTTTAATAAGATACCAAAGACCCTGTGAAAGATGCTAACAGCATGGCCGCCTTTCACATGCATTATCTTGGTTTCCCTCTGCTCCCTCTGATCATGGTTGGGTTCTGGAAGCTTTGGAAGTGTTAAGTTGTTGGGGAGGGGTTAGTGATGGTGTGTGGGGGTCTTTTCAATGAATTTGCCTCTTCATGCAGTTATCTCCTGATGTGTCATTGATGCAGGACAAAACAGCTCTACAACCACTGCCTTGGCCCTAGCGGTGCTGGTGCTATGACGGATGGAGAAACCGGCTTGAAAAAGAACCAAACACCTGTGCGGAAAACACTGGCGCCTTGCTGTCTGCTCCTCGTGCACATCTGACTGGTCAATAACCTGTCAGTCTCCAGGGCCCGGGTCTTCATTGGATAACTGATGAAGACCCACCCCTAAAAAATTCCATATAAACCAACGGAGCAGA
>CAUYRH010128624.1:0-11348 GCA_963574655.1 Perodicticus potto | reverse complement strand
GAATCATGGCGAAAAGGCCTCTACTTGGTGATCTTGTCCACACCAACAGCAGTGAAGGTGAATGGAATTCCTGCCTAGAAACATCATTCACATGTGAAATCAGACAGCAATGGGGAGTGGACGGTCCAATGATACCCAGAGCATCCCAACCATCTTACTCTGAAAAAACAGACTATAGCCCTTTCCCAGTCACAAACTAGGAGCTGACTGGTCTACACACGGCAGAAGCTTGAGGATGAGCAGCAGCAGCCCAGGACTGATTACTGATTCTTTGCTTTGGACTTTTTCACCTTCCTTCTTTAATCTTAGATGTAAGCCATGATGAAAGTTGTGAAAAATGTATCCAAAAGGTAAACCAAACTAGACAAACTATTAAAATTGTGTTATTGGTTTACTCTCATTATGAATATACAGGCAGGTCTGAAGGTATTTGCATATATAATAACACTCAATATCAGATATATGTGCCCCCCAGTGGGCCAGCTGTTTGCTACAATCCTTTGAACCCCCAGAGAAAACTGAATTTTCTATGTGGTATACTGATATCCCTAAAAAGACAATAAACTTGAGTTATAACAGAAGGAATACCTAAAAAATAAAAAAAAATAACAATTTTGCAGTATATACAGACATGTGTCTTTTTATGTTTTCAACAATTACAAGTTTTCCATGTAGAAATATTATATATTTCTAAAGAATTATTTCCATGTATTTCATATTTTGTGTTGTCATGGTAACTTTCATTCTCTAATTGTTAATGGTATACAGTGGATATTTGTATGCTGAACTTAAAAAAATAACAAAATAATGGCAAACAATAAAAAATGCAAACAACGCAATCTAATCATCTGTTCCCTCATATTAATCTGAAATTAAAAAATAAATTTAAAGAGAGTTATTTGTAAGAAAGAACACAGCACAGGAGGCAAGTATGCCTCTTTGAATACACATTGGTTTAGATATTTCATTTTGGAACTCCTAACCGTTTTAAGATCATAAAACAAAGTTATTATTTTAAAAGAAATAAATCTCTAAAATATTGAAAATAAAGTAAATCTGAATTTTTATAAAGTTAATAACATATCAATACAGAAAGGATCCATGCCCAGTTAATCAAAAGAACACGGTAATCTGTATATCTCTAGTGAATGACAGCATAAGAACAAAAGGCCTTTAAAAATGATTTTTGTACTTACATTGTAGCTGTGAGATATTGATAGCATTTCTATTTGAAAATTTTTCCCGTAATGTAAGATAAAACAAATGAGTAACTATGTGAAGTTCTGATTTTATCTTTCAAAAAAGTTTTTTATTGATAGTAATGGCAATAATAATCTCAACATACGCAATACGTCATAGTATATGATTAAAACCATGAGTTTAAATTTGCCTCATATTAGGGATGTATACATAGGAGGGAGAGGGTGGGGGGAGAGAGGATAAAGGGCAGGATCACACCAGTGGTGTATATTTGAATGGTCAGGAGAAAACTTCTAAACACGGATCAAAAATTTCTCACATAGTAAAGAGAAAGTCTCTTGAATGTTATCGCAATCAGGTTGATGAAAATATCTCCAATTGTATCTGAAGCCCGCACACTGTACCCCATGATTGAATTAATGTACACAGCGATGATTTAATAATAAAAAAAAATATCCAGAATCCCTTCATGATCAAAACACTTGAGAAAATTCCTATTGAAGGGACATTTCTTAAACTGATAGAGGCCATCTACAGCAAACCCTCAGCCAATATTGTACTGAATTGAGTTTAATTGAAATCATTAAACTCATTAAATCATCTGAGTGTCCCACTCAGATAAGGAACCAGGCAAGGTTTCTCATTGTCTCCACTGGTCTTTAACATTGTAGTGGAAGTTTTGGCCATAGCAATTAGGGAAGAAAAGGCAATCAAGGGTATCCACGTAGGGTCAGAGGAGATCAAACTCACTCTTCACAGATGATACGAATGTATATCTGAAAAACATCAAGGATTCCACTACAAAACTCTTAGAAGTGATCAAGGAATACAGAAGTGTCTCAGGCTACAAAATCTACACTCTTAAATTTGCAGCCTTTATATATACCAACAATAGCCAAGCTGAAATAACAGTCAAGGACTCTATACCTTTCACAGTAGTGCCAAAGAAGATGAAATATTTGGGAGTTTACCTATCAAAAGTCATGAAAGATCTCTATGAAGAGAACTATGAAACTCTAAGAAAAGAAATAGCTGAAGATGTTAACAAATGAAAAAACATACCATGCTCACCACTGGGAAGAATCAACATTGTTAAAATGTCCATACTACCCAAAGCAATACTGAATTTTAATGCAATCCCTATTAAAGCTCCATTGTCATACTTTAGAGATCTCAAAAAAAAAAAAATACATCATTTTATATGGAATCAGAAAAAAACCTCAAATACCCAGGACATTACTCAGAAATAAAAACAAAGCAGGAGAAATCATGCTACCAGACCTCAGACTATACTATAAATTGATAGTGATCAAAACAGCATGGTACTGGCACAGAAACAGAGAGGCAGGTGTATGGAGCAAGAGATTAACCCAGCTACTTACCGTTATTTGATCTTTGACAAGGCAATTAAAAATATTCAATGGAGAAAAGATTCCCTATTTAACAAATGGTGCTGGGTGAACTGGCTGGTGACCTGTGGAAGACTGAAACTGGATCCACACCTTTCACTACTAAGATAGACTATCCCTACATTAAGGATTTAAACTTAAGACACAAAACTATAAAAATACTAGAAGAAAGTGCAGGGAAAACTCTTGAAGCAATCAGCCTCAGTGAATATTTTTTGAGGAAGACTCCCAGGGCAATTGAAGCAGAATCAAAAATACACTACAGGGACCTGATCCAACTAAAAAGCTGCTGCACAGCCAAGAACACAGTAAGTAAAGCAAGCAGACAGCATTTAGAATGGGAGAAGATATTTTCAGGTTATGTCTCTGACAAAGCTTTAATAACCAGAATCCACAGAGAGCTCAAATATATTAGTAAGAAAAGAACAAGTGATCCCATCTCAGGATGGGCAAGGGACTTGAAGAGAAACTTCTCTGAAGAAGACAGGTGCACGGCCCACAGACACATGAAAAAATGCTCATCATCCTTAACCGTCAGAGAAATGCAAATCAAAACTACTTTGAGATATCATCTAACTCCAGTAAGATTAGTAAAATCACAAAATCCCAAAACCAGAGATGTTGCATGGATGTGGAGAAAAGGGAACACTTCTACACTGCTGGTGGGAATGCAAACTAATACATTCCTTTGGAAAGATGTTTGGAGCATACTTAGAGATCCAATAATTGACCTGGCATTTGATCCTATAATTCCTCTACTAGGTATATATACAGAAGACCAAAAGTCACATTATAACAAAGATATTTGTAACAGAATGTTTATTGCAGCCCAATTCATAATTGCTAACTCATGGAAGAAGTCCAAGTGCCCATTGACCCATGAATGGATTAATAAATTGTGGTATATGTACACCATGGAATATTATGCAGCCTTAAAGAAAGATGGAGACTTTACTTCTTTCATGTTTACATGGGTGGAGCTGGAACATATTCTTCTTAGCAAAGTATCTCAAGAATGGAAGAAAAAGTATCCAATGTACTTAGCCCTACTATGAAACTAATTTATAGCTTTCATATGAAAGCTGTAACCCAATTATAGCACAAGAATATGGGGAAAGGGGCAAGGGATGGGTGGAGAGGTGGGAGGATGGGTGGCAGGACGGTAATTGGTGGGGTCACACATACGGTGCATTTTAAAAGGGTACAGGTGAAACTTACTAAATGTAGAATATAAAGGTCTTAACACATTAACTAAGAAAATGCCATGAAGGCTATGTTAAACAGTTTGATGAAAATATTTCAGATTGTATATGAAACCAGCACATTTTACCCTATGATTGCATTAATATACACAGCTATGATTTAACAAAAAAAAGATTTAAACCTAAAAATCATTTTAATTTTTAATTAAGCCTGTTTAATTGAGAAAAAAAATTCCCTGCAAAGGATATAGCCTATCGCTGACCCCTAGAGTTTCAAGTTCTAAAATGTTCATCAACTGGATCCTGCTGATCCAAGGGGAAAAACAATCACTATACTCAGCAGACTTGGCAGACAAGGATCATTATTATAGAGTGAGAGAAGCAGCCACTGAGCAGTTCTGCAGAATTCAGAAACAAACAAAATATTTTCCACTTTCAACTATTCTTACTCTTACTTCAAAACAAGTTATACAGTCAGTGCTGGTGTTGTGACAGGCTAATTTATGCATTTAAAGTACTATTTGTGGGAAGAATCAATGTTAAAATTGTAACATATGGACATCCTTCTGCTCAGTAATTTATTTATTAAAGAGAAACCTAATGTGACTTGGTTATTATTATTATTATTATGAACATCACAGGAGTTTGTGAAGGCCGGTGTCAATGTTCCTTACAGTCATCTCAACAGATCTTTATGGGAAAAGGTATTGATTTTTGCCACACACTTGCCTCTGGCCAGCAGTGATTGTCACATTCTCTGCAGGCAGAGGCACTGAAGGCACAATATAGGCAGTAAATATCTCTGTCTCAGAAAGCTGGAAAACAAAGAGAATAGCCCTCCTGGTGTCAGGAAACTGCAGTCAGGAACTTAACATTGGGTAAGGAGAATTCAACATGAAGTGAAAGGAAAACCTTACGAAGAGAAATCTATCTACCCCAAGGAATCCTGAGTGGATGGACCTTTAACCAACTTCAATATGCTCAATGGTAACATCTAAGGAAAAGTAGAGGAGCTGGAACATATTCTTCTTAGTAAAGTATCTCAAGAATGGGGAGAAAAAAGTATTCAATATACTCAGTACTACTATGAAATCAATATATAATCACCTACACATTCATATGAATGGTTATACATAACTATAGCCCAGAAAGTAGAAGGGAAAGGAGAGAGAGGGGAGGAGAGGGAGAAAGTGAGAGGAGGGAGGGTATTTTGGGGGACCTCACCTTATGGGCATAATAAATGGTATATTCCAAAACTATTAAGAAAAGAGTATAAAAAATAAATAAATAAATAAATAAAAAGCCAGATATGGCTAAAAAAGAGAAATACACCGAAAACACTGAAAATAAAAATAAAAAATAAAAGGGTATAATTGTCTTACCACAACAAATAAAAAAAGAGAGAAGTAGAATCCAGGAACACAAATAAAAGAATATAGTGGAGTCCCATCATATGCACACTGAATTTTCAAGGTTAATATACAGGTCAGACCTAAAAAGAGACAGAAAGATCCATATTTTCCCATTACAGTTCCCAATTCCCTCCTCTGCTAAAAACACATTTATCTTCCACTACTCTCTCTCACTCCCACTAAAAAGAAGATCATAACCAAGATGAAGAAAAAAAAGTTAATTATTGGCTTTTGAATGCTAAGGGCCCAAGTACTAGTAATAAGTTAAAGTCTTTTGAGAAATACTTTTACCTACATGCAATTTTTGCCTTAATACTGATTTTCTTACACCTAGTCTTTCCATTATTGAGGTAACAAAATTGGGTAGGCCAATTGTAAGAGGTAGCTTTTCCTACTATTCAAAAATTGATCTGGCCTTTGTTTGTTTTTGTTTTACTTTTATCTTGCTTTTGCTTTACTAAAATCTTCTCTCTGAAAAACAAGGAAACCAACCCCTCCCCAATATATCATTCTCTGAAAGTTGCCTATGCAACTCTGCTTTGACAAGCCAAATATCAGAAACTATCAGAATTTGCCCATAATCACAAGGCAGGCTAGCTCAATAGAAAACAATAGGAAATAATTAGCCTCTGATGCTGGCACATCTGAAATTGTAAAAACCCAGGACTGGCAACCAAACAATTTTGACATGTCATTTCCTCTTACCACAAAAGCTGTCTTGCCCAACTACATGTAAGGACAGGAAAATAGATCTTGCAATGTTAAGGGTTTATCCATGATCACTGAAAACCATAATTAATAACATAAGTTTGACTGTGACCAGGAATCACCAAAATTCTCTTCCTCAGGTTGTACTCAAGTGAATTCACAGAGCTCATGTATACGCCACGCATCTATGAGGTTTCCAAGTTGAGTCAAGCTCACAGATAGCCAATGCTACACATACTCATTTCAATTACACCTACAAAAATGGGCTTCGAGTAAATCCAAGGGTTCCAGAGCCAACCTGACTGTAACCTTGAGGATCTTGTACCATAATGCTGGCTTTGTATATCCATTGCCAATTACAGGATCTTATAACTAAATTCTTAAGCACAAACTAAGTAATGGAATGGTTCCCAATAGAGTTATGTGCCACCAGCAGCTGTGACTGTAGCACTACCTGCCTAGCTCCATTTCTGTGCCCTACCCATCCACCATCTCTTCCTGGGATAAATCTGACAATCAGAATTTGGATTTACACAAGTGCACTTGCCCTTTCCATAGAGTGGTTCCACAGAGTCCTGTTCATGCCCAGTCGCCTTCATACAATGTATGTGAAATGTTCCTCAGAACTTTTGAATGTAAAAGTTTTGGGTCAGAATCTCAAGGGTGAATTTTGAGGGGTAGAAACATACCCATTTTCTATCCCTAAACACCACTTAGGGATAGAAGGCACTGGTGAAGAATGATCTGGGAATATCTACATCTTCATTCCAGTCTTCAGACCCCATCCCCCTGCTGTGGTCCTCCATGCACCCAGCAATAAAGAAAAAATAGTGAAGTAATTTTAAGTGCCAATACAAAGTGTTGCGGGAACAGAGACATGAGGGACAGTAGCTTTGCCCCAGGTGTAGAACTCATACCTGTAATTATTAGGGAATGCAAGAAACAGACTACACACTCTTCAGGTGGCACGTAGCAAATCATCTTTATTTTGGGCCACCTTATCTACACTAGTGGTCATGTATACACTTAATCTTATGATCTATAGCCTTTTACCATTACCAAACTTCTTATGACTAAAATTAACTTGTGGAAAAACATTCATTCTACAAATCAACACAATACTTTCTGTTTTTACATTCTTCTCAGACATGCGTCAGCTTTTGAACAAAATAAAGATCATAAAGAGCTGCAGGGGATGTGAAAAATTGGAACTTCTCAAGCACACACTTAGTTAACCTAAAATGGATTTATGACTTTGTTTTTCTATAGAGCAGAGTTCTACAGGCTCCAGGACATTATGCGCAAAACATAAGTCATCCTCTGATCCATATCACCAGGGGTGGGGTTGACAGCCCCTAACCACCTGGGCTTAATGGAAGCATACTTTTAGAGTCACTGTTTTTATGGACATTTACTTCCAAACAAACAGCCTCTGTGTGTACACTTCAAGGGGAGCCCAGCTCTCTTGCTTCTGTATTAGTAGAAGCCATTTTAACCCACTAAAGGCTTGTCTTTGTGTGGCTTATGTAGGGTGGTCTTCTAACCCTACAACAAAGCATGTTTAGAAAACAGTAAGGTGTTAACATTTTTGGCAGCATAATTTAGTAATCAGAAGGAATTCTTGGGCTTCAAGGGTAGGGAAAGACTCCTTTTAAAAGGATACCTCATAGTACCAGGGTCTTATTAAGTTTGATTTCAAAGCTACTTTCAGTTGTTATATAGAGTCAAGGGAGATCAAACACTAACCCAATGCCCCAGGCAATATCTTGAAGGTCCTCATCACTCTGATTTAGTGATCAATTCCATGAAATGGCAGCAGCCAATTTAAACCAGAACATACAAGGTATACATATTGATTGTTATAATAAGAGACAAAAAAGACTGCAGGCAGGCTGAAAGAAGATGGTAGAAGTGGCAGAAACACAAATGGCTTCTACAGAATGGTGAAATGGCAGTGAAGGGTGGGTTTGAAATCCAAACTGAGAGTGATGAGAATTATTTGCTATTAGAACAAAATTAAAAATGCATACTCAGCAGAATTCAAGTTTATAGATCTTATTGGTTTAATTAGATAACTATAAGGAAAACCACTCTAGATCTATAGTTTGTGAATATCAACGGGTAAGATTGAAAAATCAAATATCAATGACAGTTATTGCTGTACTCCTGCTCATAAAGAATAAGAAATCTGACTCTTCCAGGGCATACACCCTCCTTGTGTTGCTAATATTGAAGTTAGGATAAAACTTCTAATGGAGAGTTCCATAGCAATCAAATCTCTTTATTTGCTGCATGTATTATCAGAAAAGGTAACTGCCTTCTCAATAGACTCAAAAAATCATTTAACAAAATACATCATCCTTTTCTAATAAGAACACTAAAAAGTAGGCCTAGATGGGACATTTCTTAAACTGGCATAAGCCATCTACAACAAATAGTCAACATGATTCTGATTGGAGAAAAACTAAAAGCATTTCCACTTAGAACTGGAACCAACCATACTAGGATATCCCCTATTACCACTACTAGTCAACATAGTTCTGAATGTTCTAGCCAGTGCAAACAGGCAGAAGAAAGATATCAAGGATATCCAGCTGAGAGAGAGGAGATCAAACTTTTGTTCTTTGCAGATGATATCATCTTATACTTAGAAAACCCCAGGGACTCAACCATGAGATCCCTAAAAATGATCAAGAAATACAATAATATCTTGGGATATAAAATAAATGTCCAGAAATGAGTAGTCTTCGTATACACCAACAATAATCAAGCTAAAAATTAAATCAAAAACCCAATTACTTTCCCAGTAGCTTCAAAGAAAATTAAATACCTGAGAATATAACTAACAAAGAATGTAAAGAATCTCTATAGAGACAACTATGAAACCCTGAGAAAAGAAATAGCAAAAGATGTTAACAAATGGAAGACTATACCATGCTCATGGCTGGGAAGAATCAACATTCTTAAAATGCCTATACTCCCCAAAGTGATCTACAGATTTAATGCAATCCCCATTAAAACACCAACGTCATACTTTGAAGAGCTTGGAAAATTAGTTCAATTTGCATGGATCCAGAAAAAAAATCTGAATAGCCAACACAATTCTAGGAAATAAAAACAAATTTGGAGGCAGGTTATTTCATGTATTCCCAAACACATGAAAAAAATGCTCATTGTCCCTAATCATCAGAGAAATGCAAATCAAAACCACCTTGAGATATCACCTAACCCCAATGAGAATAGCCCACATCACAAAGTACCAAAGCTGCAGTGATTGAAACAGCATGCTACTGCCATAAAAATAGACATACATCTGTGGAACAGGATAGAGAATCTAGAGGAGAAACCAGATGGGGAAGAAAACGTATTCAATAAATGGTGCTGGGAGAACTAGTTAGCTACATGTAAAAGACTGAAACTATACCTGCACCTTTCACCACTAATGAAAATTGACTTATGCTGGATACAATCTTTAAATTTAAGACATGAAATGATAAACACTCTAGAAGAATGTCTGGAAAAACTCTTGATGAAATTGGCTGGGGAGTGATCTGCAGAGGTCTGGTGGTCGGTGGCAGAGTCTCGAGCCGACAGCTGATCTACGGAAGCCCCTCAAGCCCGGGTGTAGGGCCAGGGAGTTGCCTGGAGCGTCCCAGGCTGTGGGCCGCCCAGCAGAGGCCCGGCGGTTGCAAGCAGAGTTCCTGGCAGAAGGCAGGCCCACGAAAGCTGTGCAAGCACAGGCGTGGAGCCACCCGGTCACCAGGGGATTCACTCCCCAGGGGCGAAACTACTGGAGCCCCATGGGTGCCAGACAGAGGACCGCTCAGTCGCGGGGGTGGGGGGTGTTCCTGGCTGGGGCCTGATCTGCAGATGCCTGGCAGTCACCATCAAAGTTTCCAGCCTACCGCTGACCTGCGGGAGCCCGGCAAGCGCGGGGCGAGGGATCAGTCACTCGCCTGCGGCTTCCCTGGCCGGAGGGGAGGGAGCCTCGCTGCAGCCCTTCCCGTAGTCTATTCCTGGTGGAGCGCTTGTTCGGGCTGGTAAGGGTGGGAGAGCTGCCTAGGGACCTCCTCCCTCAGTCTCAGCGGGGGGGGGGGGTTAGGCTTCTAGTTCGTCAGGTAACGGGGGAAGGGTATGCAGTAAGTTTAGAATGGTGAGGAAAACTTTTAGTTCAGTTTTTCTACCTAGCAACAGAGTTTTCAGAGTCTCACCGGGGTGCTCAGGGGAAGCACTCCTCACTTCCCACAGCACTCTTCCATGGGGTAAGACAAGAGGTCCACAGTTCACCGCCTGTCTGTAGAAAACTCGTAGAAGCAAAAGAAGAGAATAGAAAGAAAGGAAAGGAAACAGAAAAGCAAGAAACTCAGAGGTTTCTTGGGGGAGGGGACGGGCACTCTTCCTTTCAGATGACTTTTGTACCTGAAGCGTGCTTTCTTGGGGTCGCAGCCAGTCTCAGCAGAGGTTATCTGCAGAAATCACTTCTCTCTCGGCTGGGTTCCCAGTATTCAGCTTAATTGTGCAGTTTCAAGAGGTTATCTTCCATTTTGGATGGGAGCCTTTTTCGGAAGCTGCTTCCAGTCAGCCATCTTGCTCCGCCCCCCCAGCAATCTGAAACATTTTCATCAAATGATGGCATAGCCATCATGTCATTTTCTTAGTTATTGTATGAAGACATTTGTATTATGCTTATTAAATCATAATTGTGTCCATTAGTGCAATCATGGGGCACAATGTGCTGACTTCATATACAATCTGAAATATTTTCATTGAACTGTTTAACATACCCTTCATGGCATTTTCATAATCACTATATGTAGATATTCGTGTTCTACATTTCATATGTTTCACCTGTACCCTTCTAAGATGCACCGTAGGTGTGATCCCACCAATCGCCCATCCTCCCCCTTCTACTCCCCTCCCTTGACCTTTTCCCCATATTCTTATGTTATAATTGGGTTTTAGCCTTCATATGAAAGCTATAAATTACCAAAAATCATATCATAATAAAGATATCTGTACCAGAATGTTTATTGCAGCCCAATTCATAATTGCTAAGTCATGGAAGAAGCCCGAGTGCCCATCAACCCATGAATGGATTAAATAATTGTGGTACATGTATACCATGGAATATTATGCAGCCTTAAAGAAAGATGGAGACTTTACCTCTTTCATTTTTACATGGATGGAAATGGAACATATTCTTCTTAGCAAAGTACCTTAAGAATGGAAGAAAAAGTATCCAATGTACTCAGCTTTAATATGAAGCTAATTTATTTGTTTTATTATTATTTTTTTATTGAGTCATAGCTGTGTACAATAATTCAGTCATGGGGTACAGTGTGTGGGCTTCACATACAATTGGAGATATTTTTATCAACCTGATTGATATAACATTCATGATATTTTCTCATTTACTA
>CAUYRH010128621.1:0-46341 GCA_963574655.1 Perodicticus potto | reverse complement strand
TATGAAAGAGGAAAAGTCACCATCCTTCTTTAAGGCTGCATAATATTCCATGGTATACATGTACCAAAGTTTATTAATCCATTCATGTATTGTTGGGCTCTTGGGCTTCTTCCATGACTTAGCAGTTATGAATTGGGCTGCAATAAACAATCTGGTGCAGATATCTTTGTTGTAATGTGATATTTGGTCATCTGGGTATATACCAAGTAAAGGAATTATAGGGTCAAATGACAATTCTATTTTTAGATCTCTGAGTATTCTCAGAATATCCCTCCCTTCTTAGAAGAGACAAAATAAAGACAAGTTCTTTTTCTTTTTTCCTCTCTCTTTTCTGGTCACTATTAGAAATGTTCCTAACTTTCTCAAAACTCTAGTCCAAGGCCTCAAATGCTCACTCAGTATCACTCGGTATTATTCTACATAATGGAAAAATGAATCACTAGGTATTCCTTACAGGCTAGAGTCAAAAGAACAGTAGTAAAAGATCTGTCTGAAGGTCTCTCAGCAGCCACTCCTCTTGCCATAGCTAGATTCCTTCAAGGCACATGGCTGAGAACGAGATTCTGGGAGAAATAAGAGCATATTTGCAACAGAGCAGAACAGCCCAGACATAAACTAGAGATGTTATTTCTCAGTTCCTAGCCTTGGGAACTGTACAGGGTATTTGTTTGTGTATTTGCTTATCTTTACAAGATTAAAAAGTTGAGTTCTTAGGAGATACTTTAAAAAGACACTTATTCAGTCTGTCCCTTGTGTCATCATCCTGCTCAAATGTACTCCTAAATTGAAGAGGGAGACAGAAAGACAAAGTAAGACAGGTAGAGAAAAATGGACATTCACTAGTAATGTGATATATCATCATTTCCTGCATGATGCATTAAACTGTCCAAATGCTCCACTTTTTATAACAAGAGCATTTTCCCCACATCGCATGCTTCCCCCTCCAGCAGGACAGACAGAGACAGAGCAAGGTGCTCCGGATCCCAGCCATCGCCCCATCACTGCCACCCAGTCACTTAAAGCTCCTCACACGTTCAAAGCACGCACATGGTTTGGGTTTGTAAATCACCATAGTAATAAGCATGACATAAATAACTCATAGAGTTCAAAAGAAAAAGAAATCTAACAATGAAAACGAATAATTAAGAAGTAAGGCCTTTGTACACTAGTTTCAATTAAATGGCTCAGAATAAATAAATACATTTGTGCTTTCTTGAATCTGTGGGTCCTAGTCCTCTTTGCCTAGAGAGAATAAGGACGAAATAAGTAATAAAGAAGAAAATGGATTTATTGATTCAAACATGGTTTTAAAAATAAGAAAGAGGGTCTGAAGAGTAACAGGGGAAATAAGAGCTATTCAGTGAGTGATACTGTGCACCTTCATGAAAAGCAAGCCAAAGGAAAAAATAATACTTTTTTTTAAAAGATTGTTTTAAAGAAAAAATTTCCCAACAGGTTAGAGTTAAATATGAAACTAGTGAGTAAAGTGGAGAGGAACATGTATAAGGCATGGCTAACAATATTTTATCAGTTCAGACATGACAATGTGAATGTAGAAGTCTTTCTTTTAATATTTTAGCCATAGCTAAAGATAAAGAACTAACAGGAGTTTTCACACAGCACCTTAAAAGCCTGTCTTATCCTTGGGGTTTCTGCAGCCAATGAAAGTTTGTCATGATGATGTAATGCTCCTGAGTTGTGTTTCAGCACCGAGTATGTGGTCACCGAGTATCATGCCTGAGAGCTAGGTAAGTTTTTGGATCAAATCTTTCTTTCCAGCCTGTTCTCCTGCTTAAACTAATTTCAGCAGAGAGATCATTTGTTTCTGGTCTATTTTACTATCTCAGAACAATTTTCGTGAAACGTGGGCTGGGTTATTATAGAATTGTAAAGACAGCTGGTAAACAAAATGATGGGATCTGAGAGTCAATTTTCCTCTGTTATTAGTATGAAGGCTTTTACTTCTCAGCAATGTATCATCACCTCCGAGAAAAAGAGCAGCAAACAGGATTGCGTTTTATTTGTGGAGGGAGCTCTTGTCATTTAACAAACAAGTTTTCCTAGGGAGATATTAGCAGGGAGAGGGAAAAGAGTTCTTTTTAAAGACTGACACTGAATTTGTCTGATATCATTAAGTGAGTGCCACTGAACTATAAGCAATGGAATAAAGTTTCAATGTTTATTGTAAACAGAGAATATGTAGGTGCTGCCCTCACAAAGCTTAAGCCGAGAGAGAGAAGAGAAACAGAGAGAGAGAACATTAATTATTTTTTTAATTTTTAATTAAGTCAAAAACAATTTTAAAAAGAAAAAAAACCTAAAGATTGGTGGCTGTCTGTGACCTAACAGTTATATAAAGTTAAATGGAGGAAAGTTAGACATAAGTAAATCAGACAATTCCACTGCAATTAAATGTGCAAATGCTTTGGTACATGAACAACTTTTTAAAACTTGGAGTATTTTAAAAATTTGAACTGGGTAATCAGCAAAACCAAGGGAAAACATATTCTTTATTTTCCCTGCATGGTAACTCTCTGCAGATGTGGAGAATTTAAAGGGCACTTACTGATATCAGTCGAGCTAATAGTCTAGCAACATAAAGTACAAAAAATAATTATCCAAATAATTCAAGATGTAGGGACAAACACCCTCAGTAGTGCAAGCGGGGAAACGAGAATGCATGGGGAGGAAGGGAAAGCTTCAGAATGTATTACCAGCAACGCTGACTGAATGATCCAGATGATTACTCGTCTCTCATCTTAATTCTGATCAGACAGACCCTGGGAAAGGCATCTCAAATAAAAGCGTGGAAGAAAATGTTAAGTGTTGGAGAATTTCTAATAAGAAAAATATTTTTCTTGTGTTATAGAACTTGATGTCTCACGGGTTCTGATGCATGTGTTCTTTTGTTAAAAACTTAGCAACTTTGCAGCTTGCCAGCTCATCCTGTTGGTGCTGGGCTGAGTTTAACCATTACACCCCACTTTCCACTGCATCTCCATCCACCTTCCATTTCAGCGAACTAAACCGTCTCCCCACTTTCCCTCCTAAGTGGTAAATAAGGACTACACCCTTTCCTTGAAATCATTCTCCCCTCCTGTTCCACAGTTAGCTCATTTTACTCTCATATTAATAACTGCAATGCCAGTTTACAGTTTTTAACCTATTTAAATAAACTATGTACAAACATAATGTAAACATGACTCATTTCCCTTTTTTTACTGCATTTTCCCATGTCATTGCTGATGTGCAGTAACATACTGACACTGGCACTTGGGAGATAAAATTCTGCTTTTCAATAGCGTCTTATGCTTTGCTTTCTGCACTGGACATTCTGAACGGGGAGACAGCACAGTTCGAAGAAGGCCCGCAGAGGTGCTGCTCTAGAATTGAGGGAATGAATGAGTGGTGCTTTAGCGTGACTGATGGAAAGAGAACATATTTCCATGAAAAGAAAATAGCCTGGATAAGGTGGAGAATGGTAAGGGGGATGGAAATGACCTGGTTTCTGATACAGAATTTGTTGGCCTTGGGGCCTTGGTCTGTGCTGAATTCCTGTGCCTTTATCATAGAGCTCTATGGTTCACTAAGCTGGGTCCCCATGTCCCATGGCACCTAGCGAGAAGTAGAAAGGGGTTGGTATGAGGAAGAATACAACTCATTCGTCTATCAAGTGAGCCTTCACAGATGCCTAGGAGGAATCTGCTTTGGGTTCATCTAGGAAACCTCTTTGATCCTCACGCTGAGAGGCAGCTGTGCAGAAAAGCTCAGAAACTATTAAAATAATGGGAAGATACATGCCTAAGGGAAGACCTTAGGACATGATCTGAGCACTGACAGGGGCAGGGATAGTAACATACCCCTCTGATAAATCCCGAGGACAGAGTGGACCTCAGAAAAGAGAATTCAAGGTAGATCTCCATCTCTTATTTATTGTTTAACCTCCAGGTCGATCTCTTTGAACTCATAAGATTACAGTACAATTCTAGCATTCCTGAAATCCGGAGGATATATACAAAAGACCACCTGGGAGATCTGTAGGTTTACAAAGTCTGTTAACCCAGAAAATAAGTTATTGGCTGCAGAAAATCTATTACACTACTCCACTGTGTATTATGAATAAGTGTTCAGCAAAAGTCACTCAATTTTAAGAACAATCTTCTTAAATATTTCATTTTCCATTTCACCTAAAAAGTAGCTTTTCTTTCAGTAATAGTATCTTCCATATATAGAAGTGGATTGGGCTTCTTTATCCTACCTATTTAAGTGATGACGAGGTCACATAGTAATGAGGTCACTATTAGAAAGAAAGAATGATAGTAGGCAAAGAAAACAAGGAATAGCTATGTCCACCCAATATCAACACTGGGAATAGGGTGCTCTAGAGATGCATAGAAAATGTGGTTGCAGAAGCACATGGGAGGAGGGAGGCTGGGAGTTGAACAGTCATGTCCAAGTGAAAGTTCATGGGGCACCTGCCACATGGCATTCATGAGATAAAATGCTGAGGACACAAGGAAGGGGAAGGTGTCATTTGTATCCTCAAAGAGCTTTCATGAAGACTTAAAGAATAAGACAGGTATTGGTCAAGCACAGAAGGGAACAAGTATGATAAAAAAGAAGAATGACCACACACCCCAGTTTGCCAAGGAGAGTCTCGGGTTACGCTTCTTGTCCCAGTATCATTATTGATAGCACTTTGGTTCATTTTCAAAAGTGTCCTGGCTTGGCACTTACTAATGGTGCATATGGTTGAAAGAATGAGTTACAGGTGAAGGACCACAAACCCAGGCAAGAAAATGAGGATTTGACTAGAGGTAACGATCATGGTGAATGGCAATGAACAAACAGCATTTACTTCCCCTTGTCTCACAGAAGCTGCAGCCCCACCTCCTTTGGCAGAATTCCCCCGTCCCTTGGCAAGGTGCCTCTGTCAGTCAATAAAATGAGGACCCTGCTTTCTCCAAGCCAAGGGCTGGGCATGTGACCAATGAACCAATGGGATGCTGTTTCCTGGAACTTTGCCCCTTGAGCAGAGCGATGAGATGGGAGAAGAGGGAGGGAGGCCTGAAGGTCATTCAATGTAGCAGCAGCGACGGATGTCCCAACAAGCACTGGCTCGTATGCAAACACCCACATCCCCGTGGTCCCTGTCATCTGAGTCAGTTTCCTCAGTCTTCCTTTTTTTAATCTGTAAGTTTCCTCCCAGCCTCCCAATACCCTTTCAGTTTAAATAGTTCAGTTTCTGCTGCTCACAACCAGAGAACCTATAGTGATTAACTGCTGTTAATATGCTGTTTGCGCTGAGGGAAGAGAGTAAGACGAAGAAGATGCCACACCACTCAGCATTTTCACGTCCACTCCGTACCATCACCGTGACCTCTGTAAGTGAACTTCATAACATTATCTCCCTCCATCACTTTGACAGAGTTCTGAAAATGCTGTTTCTGCCCCGTTATTTTCCAACTTTCCTGTATGAAGATCTACATGGACATGGGGTTTGCTGTGTGAAAAGATCATTGTGGTTATAGAATTGGGAAGTCCCGCTGAGAGTCCCCTAGCCCAGGATTTGTTCCCTTGCTTCTTGTGCTGTTTCCAATACCATACACGGACTGCAAAAACAAAAAGGGCTGAGATTTAATTTAAACCCAACCAAAACATCCTTCCCAGATCTTTTCTGGGAGGTTATTTGTCATTGAAACGAACGTGTGGCCGACCCGGGGCAAGTATTTTATTTTGGCATTGTTCTCCTTTAAACCCTTCCAGGCACAAGGCACAGAGCGAAGCCTCTGCAGTGGGAAGTCAGCTGGAGGGTGCTGGGCAGTCACCTTATGCCAGCAGCACACTCTTGCTTCAGGTAGGGGAGACAAATGGAAATTGGGGCGGGTAAGATTATCCATGGGGATTGGCTGGAATTTGATGCAGCGTGCACCTAACATCCTGAAATCCGGTCTGCAGGAGTCTCCACAGATGCCCCTGCTGCAGTTCTCGAAAGGCAGGAACAAATTTAAACTGGGTTTTGTGAAAACAAATGACATCATTCCTGCATCCTCTGAAAAGCTGCAATGAAACATTTTCCCGTTTTCCCCTTTGCTCTTACGCATCTGACTGCAGGGTTTTATGCTGCACATTTAACTTGCTAAATCTTGCAGGGAGTAACCTTTCATCACTTGCCTCTAAAAATAATAAAATCCAAGGAGAAAATATAGAGGCATGTAAAAGTTCATTGGAAATCACATTTAATCTCCATGTGCTGTTATCTGAAGACATGACAGCACATGGGAAGAATTCTAGTGATTTGAAAGAAAGAATAACAAAACTCCGGATTGGGGATTGTCATCATGGCAATTGTGGCACTGACTTATTTTGGGTGGCCTTTATTGTGCAGTGTTCAGTGCTGGTGATTAGGAGGACTACAATTTCCATTTAGGGATTTTTCTGAGTTGACATTGTTAACTACAAAAGTAATCAGGGATCTGGTATATTGAAGAACATCGCTAAGGGCTATATTGGAACACTGTTCTGGATAAGCTGCTCTGCTCTATAGAATTCTACAAAAATTAAATTAAAAAGTAAAATAAAGAAAATACAGGTGAGTCAGAGTTTTTTAGACCACGGTAGGGTTAGCTGATCTTCAGGACCCACACAGTTAGATGCATGGTGATGAATCTTCAACAGAGCAAAACCTAAAGGAAATGTTCTCATCGAGGTAATGTTAGCTTAATCATTGTCCTCAGCCAAAGCTTGTGTCAGGAAGTTGTCAGTGTCAGTCGGAAAGAGCAGATTCCTGGTATGAGACAAGTAGTACAGTGAGAGTCCACCAACACTCAAAGCTTGCCAGGTTTTCTCAATTCCATCCCAGGAACCCAGACCTAACTGTTGACTTTCCTCAATCCAATTTCCAGATCTAATTCTGGAAATAACTAATTTTTCTTTAGTGCCCATGATTATTAAAATCCTTTCAATTCGGTGTTCCTCCCTATTATCCTCATTGGGCAAACAGAAAATTAATCTCGAACTTCCAAGACGAATTTTATATAGACAGCTGTGCGAGGTGACTTCTAGACTAAGGCATGGGCGTGACAGCTTCGACCCCTCAAACTTGCAGTGATCTATGTAGGAAGCAGAGGCAAGGTCATGGCTGCCTTTCTCAATGAAATTAGACCAGCCCAGGGGAAAATGAAGGAACAAACCCTCATGTCCATCCCCACACCCAGCACCTCAAACATGAATTTTATAACTTTGTCCTTGATTTTTGCTTCTATATCCTTGTCCTTCAAACCTTAGAGATCACCTTGGACAACCCCACTCTTGTTCATACTATAATGAATTAAACGATGGCTACCATGTAGGCCCAAACAAAGTCATATGCTAACAATCAAGAGCAATCTCTTTAAAAATAGAGATAAGTTTACTGTATATTAGCCAGGATAGGCAGTGGGCTGCTTAATTAAAATGAACATTATTATCAAGGTCAATGAAATTGGGGCTTCTTGTTTTCATTGCCCTCCTCTTCAAATTTCTTTCTTATCCTAAAAGTTTTAAAATATTTTTTTCGGCATAATTTCCACCATTCAATCATCTGAAATAATTGCCCTTGTTAAGAAGATGCCCAATTGATCTTATGAGATGAAAGGTGACTTCCTCTTGCCAAAATCATTTTTTTTTCCATTAAGGATATTTTTTAAGTGTGGGGAATCTGCTTCTAACTTCCAGCCTGGGAAAAGGAGAAGTGGGAACTTTTCAGAACTTCTTTACTTCTTTCTGAACTTCTTGAACTTCTAATAGTCTCTCTTCCTCTTTTTTTTTTTCTTTCTTTCTTTCTTCCACATCTCTTGAACTGCTGATGCTGAAGAAACAGAGCGAGAGGCTTGGGGTTGTAGTATCTGCTTCAGCCCTCCATTGGCCCAAAGATAATTGAGCTTTTAAAAAAAGAAGAAGTAGATTATATGACTACTGCATGAAACTTTCTTAGTTCTACTTCCCGTGCTTTGAATTCATTCCTTGGCATGTGTGTGCTGAAAGTTTCACATCCAAACTTTTTATAGCAATTCCTTTCAAAATATGTCTTACCAGCACTTAAAACTGGGAAAGTTTATCAAAAGAGGGGAAAGTATTAAGAGATCCAAAGAAACCTAGTTTTTTTGCCTTTGCTGATAATTGCTGTGTAATCTAAGCCACGTTGATATTATTTAGAACATGGGAGAAATTCAGAATTAATTAAATTTGCCTGAAATTTGGTAGAATAAAATCCCACAATACTAACACAATTGTATATATCCACTCCTATTTACAAGGCAAGCAAATAAAAAGATACTATGAAAGAGTATATGGGCAAAAAGACAGAAAGTCAGCAGTCCGAGTCAAATCACGTTGCTCTATTTTTCAGAATGTCCCACAGGCTTTCCATCTCTTTCAGAGAAAGCCCAGTGCCCTTGCAATGCCAACATTTTCTTCCACACTCGGTTCCTCCTTCCTGTCTGACTTCCACTTCTTCCCTTTTCTTCTCACTCACTCAATTCCAGCCACATTAAACTCCCTGCTGATTACAGAAAACCCAAGCACACATCAGCCTCAGGACCTTTGCACAATCTAATTCCCATGCCTGCAACAGAGTTCTTCCAGATGGCCACATGGAGCTCTTGCTTCCTTCAGATTTCTCTTAAATACCATCTCTTCAGTGAAGCTGTCCCTCACCACATGATATAAAAGAGCAGCCTCCAAGAGTGGTCAACCCTGCTTGGTACTTCCAGTATTTTTAATTCTCAGTAGTTCTCTATTTTTTCAGAGCACACCTAAATATCTGATTTCCCATCCCAATATTTGTTGATTTGTTGATTATCTATCTTTCCTCCTGAAAGGCAAACTCCACGAGGGCATGGACCTGGTGTTGTTCACTATTACACCCCTGTGTCCACAATAATCCCCAGCACAAAGAAAGGACTCTCTAAATATTTTTTGAATGAATGAATGAAGACTAAATGAACTTGTGGTTTTTAAATCTTAAGATAGTTTCATATTTCACATTTCTAAGACCTCTTTATTTTTGTATCTTCATAGAAAAACCATATTTAATTTTGCTCCCGAATCTTAAATCAGTGAAGTTTTAATCAGACATATTTGAAATTAACATATACATCCCAAGGTTGTGTTTTTAATATTTAAATTATATATTGATGTTAGTGACTCTTTTCCAAATGTAGCCCTTTTTTATTTCCCCATTGTACATTCTGCTCATCTCTCCTTGCTTAAGAACTACAATGGCACTGCTCTCTGCTCTTTCCAGTGAACTCTGATGCAATATTATCCTTGATTTCAATCTGTGTTTCCCTTGGCTCTGGCATGGAAAGCTTTCCTCCACTTTCTCTTCATTCTTAATGTTTCCCCCATCCCATTCATGTCTCTGAAGCCCTTGAAGCCATGGGCTGTTCTTTCTCCACTGAGTTCTCTCATTTCTGTCTGACATCGTCCTACTTATCCACCACATTGCCTTTTCTATCCCTGCTGGGAATTCTGCTCTTTGAGGTTGCTCCAACTGTAACCTGTAGACAAATACAGAACCCTCATGAAGCTGAATTCTTGTGAAGCCATTTGAGCCCAGGAGTCCCTGATTTCGATTCGACATCTGAAAAATGTGCTTCCAAACAAGTCAGCTTGTTCCCCTCTGTGATAGTAATAAGCTGAAAAGTAGGAATATGTTAAATACAGAGCTAAAGGTTAATCTATTTTTCACATGTTTCTGTACTTTTTTTTTAAATTTCTTAAGCATAAAGCTCTTTTTATAGAGCTCTAAACTTTTAAGGAATTTAGGACATTAGACTTCTCCAAACTTTGTAACATCACAAACTACCACCTGCTAGTAAAGCCTTGCCAAGAGGGCAGCGCCTGTGGCTCAGTGGGTAAGGCACTGGCCCACATACCGAAGATGGTGGGTAAACCCAGCCCTGGCCAAACTGCAACAAAAAAAATAGCCGGGCGTTTTGATGGGCACCTGTAGTCCCAGCTACTTGGGAGGCTGAGGCAAGAGAATCACCTAAACCCAAGGAGTTGGAGGTTGCTGTGAGCTGTGATGCCACAGCATTTACCGAGGGTTAATAAGTGAAACTCTGTCTCAAAAAAAAAAAAAAAAAGCCTTGCCAAGTTAGCCTCTCTTCTTTTACCTTATTCCTGACTCCCACATGGTTCTGGAATCAGTATCTAAACACTATCACCCAATAGAACTTTCTTCAATAATGGAGATGTTCTATATCTGCTACATTCATGACCGAAAGCACGAGCCAAGTGTGACTATTAGGCATCTGAAACATGGCTAGTATAGCTGAGAAGCAATGTCTTAATTTCCAGAAGGGCATCTTTAATGAAGGTAAATTTCTCCTGTCAAACATGGGAAGAGTTTTCATGCCTAGTTTTATAGTCTACATCCAGATCCACATCCAAACCCGTATCCTTTTTTTTTTTTTTTTTTTTTTGGTCACACAATGTATTCTTCCAAATGTCTTTCAGGAGAATTTCTTAGAAAAGTATTAAGATGCTTTAATACTAGTTTGATAGCTAACTCTCAGATGTGTATATTGACAGAGTACATTTATCAATAATAAATATAACAAAACCAGGACCTCACATTGATTTGGGGCTTAAAATCTTCTACATTGACTCTGCTACTATCAATAGTAGAACATACTACATTTTATTTCTCTTGACCGTACTGTAAAGATTCTTAGAAGCCGTGATTTCCAGATAGAAAAATTCAAAAGAAGAAGAAACAGTGACACGGAGACCTTGATAGCCTGACTTCTAAAATATCACAAATGTTTGATTACATGCAATTTAAATTCTCCCATTTTCATCAATTGATTATTACCTGTGATAATTTGATGCTACTTGAAAATTAACAGTGTTCTCAGCAATCCTGTGAAGAAAATATAAGATTTCAAGCTTATCCAAATGAATTCACTCAACTTGGAATATGTTTAAGAGGTTGTGAAAAATGTACTTGATTCTTACATTTTTCATTTTTATCATTGCAGAAATCCCTCTATGTCATGGGTGATAGCAAATTTTTATTTATCTTCACCCCTTTGTAAGTTTAGGTAAGATTCTTTTTTAGTTACTCTATAGACATCAAGACTGCACAAAGTTGCTACTACAATGGTGCTATTCCAATGAGTAGGATGTTAGCCTCCAGCTAGACAAAATCTGTCACAGCCCAAACTACAGCTGCCCTTAGCACCCAGTGCCAACAGACACTTCAGGTGTGTGTTTCCTACTCTGCAGATTACTATTTTTGAGATATTTCCTGAACCAAACAAATTGAAATGACAGCAACTATACTATCCCAAGAAAGCCATAACACATGGTGACATATGAAAGGTTCTGAGAAGTCCAGTAGCAATGAAATCTGTTGACTTTTTAAAAAATTATCTTTCCCTGTGTATTTAACCTTAAGATACTATTTTTTCACCTGACACCTCTTAATAGCCTGTGGAACTAAATCTGGGGAATACATTTTCAGAAATCCTGTCTAGGCATTAAGCCATTCCAGGGGTCAATTTCCTGTTTCCAAATAATCTAGCATATTCCACATCTCAACAGGTTCAACAGACACAGAAACTCTATGGATCCAACAGAATGCAGGTCATGTCTAGGTCTAAGAGGTTGATAAGATAAATGAATGACTTCCACTGTGTACTCCTGGAATCCCTGCTGAAAACCTTGTAACAGTTTATAGTTGCTTTTCTAAGAGATTTCAGACATATTTGAGACCATAATTGCTCATCAAGCTACAAATTTGTAATTAATCTTAGATGCAATTAGCTATACTGTTACTTGCTTTATCTGTAGGCTCTTGTAGACAAGAGTTCTCTGCTGAAAATACCTGGAGAATCTGTTACAAATAGCAGTTTCCAGCATCCATTTACTCATAGCAGTTTGCATGGTTTTCCTGGATTTAACTTCATTTCTTTGAGAATAGAGGAATGAGTTCTCTATGTGATTTGGTCAAGGAAATTATCTGTGTAAAGATCTCCTATGCTACTATCGTAGGGCAAAAATGAAAAATACCTTCGAAGGTTAAAAGGATAACATTAACATAGCTTTCCATCAAGAACAAGATTGCTTGCTGCCTTCTACAAAACAAATAATGATTGAAAATGAAAGGCTTTACAAGGTGTATAGATTTTAAAGTCTCACAGTTCTGAGTTGTGTTTTATCTACCTAATAACTACTTTCTCCAAACCACTTAAATATGTGACTCTTGCAGAAAGTGCTTTTATCTGCTTCACAAATTATTTTCTCTAGTAAGATCTTTATCTATCCTTTTAGCGTATATTTAAGAAGAATTTGAAAGCAGGCTGAGATAGTACTGTATAGAACAGATGAATTTTGGAGGTGGAAAAATACAGGTTCAAATGCCTGCTCTAACAATCATAAACCGTGTAACCATGCAAGGCTATTTAACTTTTCTTAATGTCAATTTCCCAATCTGTAAAATGGGTATTATAACACTTATAGCAAAGAATAGTTGAGGGAATTAGATAGGTAATGTTTACAGTGTTTAAAACTGGTCCTGAAAAGTCATAAAAATGTGCTAAAAAATGGGTATTAGTACTCTAGTTTACTATACTTAGTATAGGAAAGCATTCAGAATTATTTTTCATAGCGTCTATAATATTTGAGCATCCATTTACTTAAACTACAGTAGAACGTCCATAACTAACCCTTCCCTACATTGACTACCTCCTTATATTGACCTAATTTTCATAGACCAGACATGTACCACATGCATGTATCAGTACAGTAGGCCTCGTTCCTTATGTTGGCCACCTCTACATGTTGACCGGTTAGTGACAGTCCCTTAGGTGCTCAACATACAGAGGTTCTTCTGTATATATCATACCAAAAGATTCCATTATTTGATTAAACAAATACTTAAGTCACTAAGGATGGAGAAATAAGGGACAGCCAACGCCACTGAGAGACCATAATCAAATGGGGCTACAGCTATTAGCACAAATCCCACCAACACGTGCTAACAGCACATCCTTATAAGTGTATTTTGAAAGAGGCATAATCACGATGGTTTGGGGAAGACAAGAAAGGTATCACAAATTCTATCCAAGTAGGAAGATGTGGGCTTCCTAACTAAGAGTGAATCCAAGGGGATTTGGTAGGTAGAGGAGAACGGGAAGTGTCTCACAACAAATGTATTAGAGGAAGTGTCCATTTAAGAGGATAGAAAAGCCAAAATTGGCCAGAATGGAAAGAAAAGGGGGAGAGGAAATAATTCTGTTATTAAACATGTACTATGAATGGCTTAGTCCTAGGTGTTTTTATCTATACTTTTTCATCTCAGTCATACGACAACACTATGAAATAAGTAGTCATCTCTCCACTTTGTAGATGAGGAAACTGCGCCTCTCTGAAGTTAAGAAATATGGCCAAGGTTACATAAAACAGAATTAAAGGAGTTTGGAGTTCCCGAAGTTATTCGGGGAACAAAGCCTAGGTCAACCTCTACTTTAAGGAAGGGAAATCAGCAGGGGTCTTTAATCAAAAAAAATGAGCTTAGCAAAAAAATGTTTTGAATGAAAAATAGGGAGGCAGATACAAAATGATGGATCGGAGGCAGGTGAGGCTGTGTCTTGGGAGATAATCGGAAGTTATTGCAGCTATGCAGGGGTGAGATAAGGAAGGTCCCAGCGGAGGCAGCTTCTACGGAGATGGAGAGAAGAGAAACATTTCTTAGACTCAAGAAGGCTTGGTTACCGTTGCATGTGAATATACCATAGAATAGACTCTCTGGACCCAGATCTGATCAAATGTATAGGAGAGAATAGTAAACGACTTCTTTAAAAATTTTTTGTGTTAATTTCGGGTAGCAGAACCAAACATAGACCATTATATTATCTAAACCTGTGTTGCTTAGCATGCGAGCCACAGACCAGCACGTGATTTCACCTGGAAGTTTGCTGGAAATGCCAAATTCCACACCCCACTCCTGACATTCTGGAACAATCTAAATTTTAATAAGTTTCCCACGATTGTTGGAAGATTCTATATGCCTTAAAATTTAAGAAGCACTAATCGAAGAGAATTGAAATTGAGGGTAGTGGAGGAGGAAGATGTGAGAGGAAATAGCAAATTTTAAAAAAAATGACCTCTGAAAACCAGAACATCAATCGTGAATCAATAAGCTTTCAAAAGCATTCAGGTTAACATAGCCTTCAACTCATTTCTTAGTTATTGTGTTCAGACATTTATACTCTACACTTAGTAAATTTAACATGTACCCTTGTAAAATGCAATTTGATGAAAATATTTCAAATGATATATAAAACCAGCACATTGTACCCCAAGATTGCATTAATGTACACAGCTATGATTTAATAAAAAAAAAAAAAAAAGCATTCAGGTTAGCTATAATTTTCATATTACTTTTACTATGTTAAGAAGTTTCTAGAAAAAGAAGCAGCTACAGGTGCTGACATGGCCAAGATGTAAAAGGCAGATGCTCCTTCAAGTTCACTGATTCATACAAGACTACCAAATCCAAGCTGTAACAGAATGATTAGGAAGCATTTGAACTGCTCATTTGGAATGTCAGCTGGGATAGTGCTTACAGAAGCTGTATCCTGTCTCATATTGTCCTTCCTTACTGGGAAGATGGAAATCTGAAAGAGAGCTTATTTTATCATCATGGTTGAGAGAGGAACAAAACAAAAATAACCGTAAAATATTCCCTGAAATTTCAATCTGTTCATTTAATCATATGTGTATTAGTGTTTGTGTAGGTGTGTATAATGTTCAGAATGTCTTGTATTCTTGAATTTTTTGTTACTTTCCAAATTTACTATTCTTCTCTCTTACTGTTATTGATTCAAAGTCCCTAGATTGTGCCCAGTGATTCATGAGACTCAGAATTAGAGCCACCATGTGTAGTTTTGGGAGAGACTAGAGGAAAAAAAAGTAGACCTCAGAAAGGGTACGTTCAGCTAAACATCCTCACCCACAATTTGCGCTAGAATCCCTTGTGGATTCTAAACTGCTGCCTCAGTTTCCCTCCAGCTGCTCATCTATATTGATGAGCATTGGCACTCATTGTGTAAAGAATACTGGGACTATATATTCTCATTGTCTTATAATTTGGTCCTCTACATCTGGTGGGCACATTGAAATATTTCTTCTTGACTCAACAAGCTTGTACACATTCTTAACTTTGGTAGGTGGCAGGGGTATTCAGATCCCCTCTTTGGACATTGCACCCACGTTGCTGTCACTGTGTTAAGGAATTTAGTGCCCCCATTGCTTCCTTTATCTTCATCATCACCCCTTAACAAGTTTTGAGAACCTGCTATATCCAAGCACCACTTTTCTAGGTTCTAGGCCACAGAGGTGAACTGCTCACGTGGACTTGGCATCCAAGTGAACAAAACAGATGGTAACAAATAAAAACTACAATCTCAAGTAATGTCTAGTAGCAATGAGTGGCAATGGAAAAGTACAACAGGGGGGTTACAGGAAAGAAAGCCATAGGGAGGCCACGTTAGGGGGTGTTAAGTCATACTGCTCTTGTTATTGGAAGAAAGTGACAAAGGTGCACTTGGAAACAGAGACATTCCAGGCAATGGGAGCTGCAAAAGCAAAGTTAAAATATTTGGTACTTTGTAATTCTTCCAAATTTACACCATCTTTGCTAATTTGTGCACCTGCTTTTCCAGATTTCTCTCATTATGTACCTCCAGTCAGGGAGATCTGTTCTGTACATACCCTTTGCATCTCATTCTTCTACACAAGAACCCATTCTCATCTCCCTCTGCCCATTCAAATCTGGCTGTTCCTTTCTCACCAGAGCATTTCATATACTTTCCTGCCTATGGAATGGATTCGCCTTCACTGTATATGTTCTGCTTTACCAACTGGCTATGGACGGCTCGACTTTGTCTTCTGTATCCCAAGGATATGCCTTCACTCAGAACCTTGTTTGGGGTCTCATTTGCCACCACAGGCTACAAAACTTTTTAAGTCTCCGCGTAACACCGCTATCAACATTTATTTTTGACTTCTCAAGCACAATTTTCTCTTGTGCTGACCAGAATATTTCCTTGAATCCTATCTCATGCAACAACTGGCCCCTTCAGTAAAAGGTATTCAAACCTGTTGGTGGGAGTTTCTTCCAAAAAGCCCAGGAATTTGCGTGACCAGAGGCACACATGTTAATGATATGAAAACCTAATTCATCTAAAAATAAAGCCCACATAAGACAAAAATAAGGAGACCAGGTAGGTTGCCTTTCCTCCAATGCCTTCCATCCTACAAATTGGTAAATTTTACATCTAGTTCTTTTCATGAGCTCTGCTCTATGGGGCACCTTATAAATTTTCATAGAATAAATGGAGTTAAGTTCATTGTCAGTTAGGTGGGTTGGACACTCTTAAGCTAAGCATGTTCTATGAACACAGCTATGAAAGTTCTATTCAAGTGTTTCTGTTTTTTAACAAAAATCAGACTTTTCTCATGCTGCTTTTGCCCTGTTGATTGGACGTAGCATCAGAGGCCACGACATGTCAGGTATAAATTATAAAGGTTTTTATATGTGTCTGCAGGACAACAACGGTTGAAATACTCTGCATTCTTCAACAGTTTGTTGAAATACAGAAACTGGAAAAATTCTGGGCTGGTAAAAAAAAAAAAAAACCCGCAGTGCCTAAAACTCTCCAGAAGTACTCAGAATGGCAGGGCTCTTAACCAATAACATGTGAGATTCAAGGACCACATTGTCAGCACTCAGCAAATAATAAGCAGCAGGTATAAGTATGACATCACTGGAACACAGTCTCATTGGCGGTTCCCCGCGTGCTGGTTACTGTTCTATTTGTAGCAGCTGCAGCCTTATTCAAATTAACCTTTCCACACGGAGGGGAGGAGGGAGGTGGTGAGTAATGCGCTGCAGTCTTTTCCCTGAAGGTGATGTGCTCTCAAATTCGCTTTCCAGTGCCTTTGAGCAGGCAAAATAAAAATAAATTCAGCTGTGGCAGTGTTTCACGGCGATAATAGCAGCTGGAATTAGATCAGGTCAGTGGAAAGGAATGAAGAAAAACTCTCTGGCAGAGTTAAAACAAATTTCTGAATTTTCTCTTGGTTTTTATCCCTTCCCCCTTATTATTTCCCCACGTCTTAGTCCCGGTCTGAACGGCTGCAGAGACTGAACTTGGTATGTCTCCAGTCGGCCATTTGAAGGGGAAATTTCTCTGAATACCAATCCCTCTGGCCTGTGCTGTCTGGGTGTCTTGCAGTCCGGTCAGAGTAACCGGTGGTTTTCTGGCATTGTAGACATACTCAGGAGTATAGGGCTGATGAGATAATTTAATCACATTCACTGTCATTCTGTATCCTGTTACTGTTACATAACGTAGGCCCCCAGCGACATCAGTGATACATGGGGAGGCCACGCAGTGTTCACGCTTAGTGCTTTCATTTTATATGAGCTCCAATGGGGAAGGCAGGCCCGTAACCGGGTATCTATTCCTCTTCTAGTTTAGTTTCCAGGACTTTGCACAACGTCACCAAAATCAAATGCTTGAAGTTTTAGGCTTTCTCTTATTTTACTTCTTCAAACATCTATTTCACTGTCCCTTGTCATCTAGGAAGATCACTCAGGACATAAGCCAGGTCAAAGTTCAAATGCTTTAGAGTATATTTGCTTTAGCTATTTCTCGTTTTTTATATTTGTTTACATTTTTCCCCTTCCCTCATCACTTCCTCCTTCCCACCTCCAAACTTCTCTACTTACCAGAGTCCAAAAAGTGCAAGTGACAAAAGTCCACAGAAAGTTGGCTATAAACCTTATCTCTGCCCCAATGTGGGGTTAGGCCACAATGGCTGTATTTCAGGTCGGTAGCCAATTGCTCCGTGCAAAGAGCTCGGTTGGCTCCAAATTCGGGACTCTTTGTTCCTCCACCGCCTGTGCTTAAAGAGGTGCTAACCTCTGAGAGCTTAGAGCTTCCCCTATTACCCCATGTTACCCAAATGTCGATGACAGTGTCTCCAGAACGACAGAGTATCTCCATTCAGTTAGATCCCATCCCATCTCTCTGTACTTGTTTGGCTTCTCTTACTTCCAATTCCTTTATATTTATCTGGGTGCTGTAGCTGTTGTCGGGTTCTGAACAAAGCCATAAAGATTCAGAAAATAGTAGTGTGGCTAAGGATGCTTATGACACCATGTTTGCGTCTCTACTATTTCTTAGAGTGAACAATTAAAGCAAGAGAAGATAAATGCAGAGAAGTGTCGGAAAGCTTGTTGGCCAGTGGGGAGCAGGCATTTACTGGGGAACCCGCAGAATGGAGGCAGAAGGGTGAGGCCCGGGCTCCAGGGCTCTACCTCCCCCCGCAGGCATCACGTGGTCTGCCCTGTGCACCACCCTGCCAGCTTTCTGTTGAGCTCTCCCTGGGAAGCTGCCGAAATCCCCAGAACGAGCCTCTGGAGCAGTTCTCAGCAGAGCTCCCCGCACGCAGTGGAAACCTACCAGTCTTGGCGGCCCCGCCTTCCATTTCTTGACTCTTTGTACAGTTCCCTACCTAATCCCAGCCCTTCCTTTGAAACCAGACTGTTTCCTGGCCTACCTTGGCAAACCACTCCGTTGGGAGCACAGAGGTTGCCGATTTGACCTGGCGCACCACACATTTCCAGCTTGTTCTGCCTGAATGCTGTATTGTTCTTGTGCTGAATGAAATTTTGGAAAATGACTTTCAGATGTTAGATTCCCACTCAAGTGCTGGGTTACCCTTTACCTCAGTTCTCTGTCATTTATAATTCCATAAACCTCATCATCTTTGTTTGGCTCTGGACAAAAATGAAAAGGTTCATAAAATAGCATCTATATGAGATGGACTGATATCAATTTGAAATGTTTCAGCTTAAGACCACGACCAAAAAATTTAATTATTGACCTTCCACTATACTTACCTTTGGGGGGTTGTCTCTTTGCTTCTTTTGCAGTAAGTCCCCAATCCTTTCGGTTATTTAGTCAGTGCCCACAAATTATTGGGACCCTTTTTATCTGAACTCTGATCAGAAATCTGCCTAGTTCTCCCCAGTTTTTTTTTTCCCTTTCTTTCCCCCCTTTAAACCAGAAAAGTAGCTGCTGAAAGCAGAACAGTTGCCATGGCAACCCCTTGGCAGCTTCCTCAGCCAGTAACTGTGTTGATTTCCCTGGGCCGGACGCGAGGGGGTGGAGCTCTAAGGAGGTAAAGGAAGGTTACTGTGCACTTAGTTAATATGCAAAACCACTTACGCAGCGCTGGATGAGCAGTGAATAAGTGCAAACAAAGCCATGCTTGATCAGCTAACCCGGACTTTGAACACAAGTTGCTCTGTCCGAGGATGCACATGTTGGCTCAGAAAGAAATTTCGCAATTGGACAGTAAAGGACACCACGAGAGGTCATACTACAAGAGGTTAAACGTTGTTTTCGTAGCGATTGGTGAATATGGAAGAAAGAAACAGAAGCAGGGAAGAGTAACTGCCTCGCTCCTCTTTGCTTTGTTCAAAGAAAAACATAGCAATCTAAATCACAGGGATGGTGTTTTCCCTGAAAATCTAACATGCTGAAGTTCAAGTTTGCATCAATTAAACTCTATGTAAGATAAACCAATATGTTCAGATATAAGCAAGTATAGTATAATTTGGTTTGTGCTTGAACAAAACATACGGCTCAAGTAGCATCTTTCACCTCCGAGTTTTCAGACAAAGAAGCAGCTTAGTAACTTGGGGCTGGGGTTGGGGGCGGACAGTGTTCGATGTTTTCTCTCTCTCTCTCTCTCTCTCTCTCTCTCTCTCTCTCTTCTTCTCTCAACTTTGATAGATCCCGTTGTTTCCTGGGGCCTGGACAGGTTGGAAATCATTCCCCAGGAGAGTACTGGGGAGACTGGCCCATCTCTGTGCCGGCAGAGGTCACCTGCGTGAGCAATGAGCAGACTGGCAGGGAGCTGCAGAGGCGGCAGCCAGCCCCTTACCTCGTGGCCTGCTGCTTTGCATGCTGAAAAAGAGGTAGACTGATGGAAAGCCTGCAGCCATGAACCCAGGTCTGCCCAGCAGGTGTCACTAGGGATTTAAAGCTTACCAGACCTTCGGAACAAGGGCTAGGAAACAGCCATGTAATGATTAATGAAGCTTACTTTAAAATATTTTTGCGAGGCTATGTGTGAAATAATTCTGAGGAGTTCTCCTTCCAAGGGAAGTTAAAATGATAGCTACAGCTTGGTTTAAATGATTTCTGGACCATTCTCTCCACAGCTCTACGTCTGTTTCTGAGTCCCCATTCCAAAACCCAGACAGGGACATAAAACTCACCTCACGGAAGGCACACTGTATCCAACAACAGGGATAAAACGCACATGCAAAGCCAAAGTGAGCGCAGGAAATTATTAACACGGTGAAGACTCCTGCTTACAAAATCAGCCTTTGGGTCCTAACACCATTGGTGTTGATTTTGTAAGTAATCTCAGGATTAAGATCAGTGTTCCCTTTAAAAAATGCAAATTCCCCAGGAGTCCCTAAGTAAGGTCAACGTGTATTTTATCAATGCTAAATATTTTTTAACAAACTCACATGAAGACTATCTCTGCATTGATAGTATTGTCCGTCTTCTAATTTATACACCTAAGAATATGCATAAAATAATTCTTTTCTAAGAATTGGGGAAATTTTGTCTCTCCTGAACACTTTTCCCTTTTAGTCTTATCTGCCTGGAAGCTCAATATTTACAAATTTCATCCTGAATTTCAGTAGCTTCCCTAGCTTAGATACTCTCATACAATTTCTTTTCCCTCCATCCTATATTATTTGAATAATGACATCCTACTTTGTTTTAATCATTTTATAGTTTTAACATCCCTAGACTTTTGTATGTACTTTTTAATGCATACATAAGCACATCAGTTTTGATGTGACATACCCACTTGGAAGAGAAGAAAGAAAAGGAGACAGACACAAAAGGTACCATGACCCTGTTAGCAACATTCAGCATCTTATGATGAATTCGTGAATCACGTTTATCTTCAGTTATCTTTTGGAAGGTAAAAGGAGCTAGAATAGTAGGGGGTAGGCCTAATTATGTGAGTGCAAAAGAAGCCTTCTTATGCCTAAGACACCTTTAGCACTTTGGGCATAAAAAATGATATCAGAACCACAAGGTAAGAGGGAAGACCCTGGGAACAGAAGGATGAGCACAGGAAAGAAGTGCGTTGGCTTCAGGGCTTGGCTGAGAATATTTAGGGCACTGCCTAGAGCTCTTTTAGCGCATGTTACAAGGCATCATTAGGTGCAGTTTTACCTTGAAATAGAAATAAAATTTCCAGCAAGGAGATGTGATCCTTCCTATTTCACAGAGAGAAACTGAGCCTCGGGGACTTGGGTATATGATCACCTGCCATTATGTAACAGAAACAGGACCAAAAATCAGCCTTCTGCCCACATTTCTGCTATTAGTGGTAACCACAGTCTGGGAAGAATGAAAGAAAACCACAGGGCAAGTAGAGAAACAATGCAAATAATCCTTTGTTTTCTGGTTTTTCTCCTGAGGATCTCCCAACCCATAATAACACCAAGGACACTCCCACAAATGTAAAACGGCAGTCTGTAGTCATGCAATTGTGGCCAAATTTCATTGAGTTTAGTCAGTCATTCTGTTTATCTCTGTTTTATGAGGGAAGGAATAGATGACATTAGTAGTATTGATGTCTACAGGCCCATTTTCTAGCCACAACTCTCGCCATCTCTCTAATCACTTAACTGAAGTTGTTTTAATGAGAGCAATTATTATAATGCATTATTGATAAAAGACCACCATTACTATTAATATCACTTAGGAAAGAGTCTATAAAGAGCTTTGAGACTACGGATGCAGTTAACAAGAATGCCTGTTCTCCATGTTGTAAAAGAAAATCAGGTGGGCCTGCCCATATGCATTTGATCTTATAAAAGTGCTACAAAGGGTCATAAGTAGTTTTCACATGCCCACAAGAAAAGCCATGAGCCCCACAAAGATTGATGTACACAGTTAACTTGCCCTCCTCTGTACAGAGAGAAATTTGATGAATTGAGAGAAACTTTCATAAACCTCTGGTCTCATAACCACAACAATGAAATTTATTATTCACATTTCAGGGAGCTCATGCTTACTCAAAAGGCTATAACGCTTGAAGCCATTGGTCCTTCTGTCTATTGATGTCAGGGAGGGAAGGATGAGAAGCAACTTGGGCACACCTAGGAAGAGCAGAGCCTTGGCTTCTGACTCAACTACTACATAACTGGAAAAGGAAGCCTGGATCGGGGTTTCATTGCCCTCAAGATGAGGATGAAGTTCTGCTCACTAATGAAGGGGTCAGTATAGCTTAGGAGAGTGGGACAGTTTACTCACCATCCTGGAGAGTCCTGTGTTCTACAAAAAATAACACACTGTTTTAGATTTGTCATTTGAAAAAGGGGCTTATTTCATGGATATATTTTGAATAACACTCTCAAATCTCCTTCCAACATTTGACAACCTCTGATTTTTCACCTGGCATTCAGCCTCCGTCTAAGATTAAAAGGCTTAGGTCAGCTGCATGAGCCAGGGGCACTGAGGGTGAGTCCACCTGCTATAACTTCTTAGGCATACCTGGAAATTTTCAAGGACGTCGAGAAACTTACAAGACTGATTCATCATTACAGATGATACTTTTGCCAAAAGCCTCTGTCTCAGTGAAATAGTAATGACCATGTGTTTTTCTTCTCCAAATGCATAGGTTTTAATTCTTTTAAAGTCCATGATTGAATCTCACATGGGTCAGATGGGTGTCATTATCCTGGTTTTAACAGATGTGGAAACATCTGATGTTGAGAGCACTGAAAATTATGGGGTAAGAAATGGAAAAATTCAAAATACAACCCCAAGACCCCTGACTTCCAGCCTCAGGTTCACTCTCTACATTAACATATACTCTCTTATTAAGTAGGAAAAACTCAAAATACCGGCAAAGGAATGTCTTCATGGAGTGAAGTGTGAATCTTTAGTTTACACACTGTCTGGATGAATTGATTGTTCTGTTTTACTAATGTGAAACCTATTAATTCCATTGGACTTATTCACATTTTTATTTGTTTTGCTCTTTTCCAAATTATGGCTCAGCATGTAATAGCAAGGAGATTTTCTCAGAAGTTTTGGATTATGCCAACAGTGTCTTCCAAGTAGTTTAATAATCAAAGGAAAGCATCTTGTATATGTTAGAATATTTATGAAGTAACCATTGAAAGATATGGTAAGTATTAAAACCATATTGTCTTTACTTTTGAACAACCTTTTGTAACTTGCTTAGATGCTCAGAAAGCATTTTTCTGTGCAGCTTGCATTTGACATTTCCTTGGGTTTCACCAATTACCCAGGCTAATGTACGTATTGTTCATTTTGAATTTTAAGGCATTTTTGGCTACTTTTTAATTACCATTCTTGCTAAATCATTACAATATGGCATCAAAAATTGAGACACATTTGTGTCTTCCTACAATAAAATCTATCGCCATATTGAAAATCAAAATACGAGGGTGGAGAAAATAGAACACTAGGATGCTAGAATTACAAAATGCCTTATAAATCATACGATCAAACCATTCGCAGGGGAGAAAGTGTGACCCAGAGAAGTCAAATGTCTTGCCCTAAGTCACACAACATTCAGTATTAGAACTGGAACCATAACAAAGGTCCCCAACCTCTGAGACTCACCCCAATTTCATAACCCTTCCTATTCATTTCTTGGTTCTTTGGTTTGGTCTTTCTTCTTCCCTCAAAGAAATATTGTCATATTTCCTTTTCTGCACACGCTATTGTTGTGCAGTCACCCATAGATTTGAATTTCCATCACACTGCCTCTCAGAGGGGCACCTCCATCACACAGAGGCCAGGCTAGTGAGCAAAGATCTTAACATCACCCCCCTGGGGCCCTTGGGAACTTCAGACCGTTACCATGCTTCACTCTCTCAGTTCCCTCCCCTGTGGGGTGAATCCATGGAAAAGGGTGGCAATGTTGTGTGGTATTAACACAGAGGGAGTACATAGATCCCCAATTGCCAAGATTCATAAACCACACATGTGGCGAAGAATAGCACTGGATTTAAAAGCCTTGCAACCAAGGCATCATCTTAATCACATACTACCGGCTGAAGTGTGCAGAATCTTCAGGCTGAATTTTCTACTAAGCTGTGAGCTCTGAAGATGAATATTAAATTAGGATTTGGGAAGGAGACTGTGCTCTCCTTCCTTGAGAAGCATTTTCATTTTAACATTTAATTATGAGCTGCCCCACAGAGGAGCTTAGAGCTTATTGCCACTGGAAACTGAGTCATTCAAACTAGGGCTGTGGTTAAATTGCAAGTCCCATATCCACCTTCCCCCAACCTCCTCCGGTAGTTGACTGACCTTACTAAGGATAACTGAGCTGAACTTTGAGATGGTCCCTGACGTACAGAGGCTGAGCTCTGCTTCTGAAGATGCGAGCATAAGAAAAGACCGTTATTTGTGAATGCAGAAGGGAGCCCTCCATGACAAGAACTTCCAAGGAAATCTCAGTTACAGAAGCTAGCAGCACTTAGCAGGAGCAATTTTACATCTACCTGAAGAAAATGTCAACAAAGTTTCCATTTATTTCAAACTGCTGTGAGAGATACTGAATTATTGTGCAGGAAAAATATTTTCCCTACCCACCAAGAAGATTGCAATAATCTTCCAAAATGGAGAATGTCTTGTAACCAAGCACATAGATCAAAAAATGATTTATGTGAGCCACTGAATTTGTACATATTTTGACACTATTCATTTTATAGCCTGATTCTATTACCTTGACAGAAGAAAATACTTGTCTTTCTCTAAACGTAGAGTCTAGCTAATTTTTAAAATGTTATTTTTAGTTTTCACAGAAGTTAAAAGCAATTTAAAGTAATTTATAACAAAATATATACCCTAGTACTTATCTCTCTATATCTAAGACCTGATTTTATTTCTTTAGTAATTGGGTAGCATATCTAATTTGTAAATATCTTTCATCACCAGCAGTCATGCCAAAATACTTTATGTCCTAATTTTTATCTTCTCAAGGTTTTGAGGGAAAGAAGGGCAGGAACAACTTTTCACCTTTTTCTTCTGATAGTCCCTGCAAAACGACTTCATCTTGCCAGCAGGGAGGGCAAATATATTCCCAGAACAACTCATGAAGTGTGGTTAAAAAAAAGAATATGTGGAGAAGAGAGTTTTCAAATCATTCATTAAAAGGGGAAGATGAAAGGAAAAGAAAATGTGGGCAGAAAAAAAATGGATTCACAATAGATTTTACTTTGCTGTAGTCATTGTTACATATCAAAGTTTAGAAGTGGCCATCTAATTGTGGCTTCAGAGAAAGTTAATATGTTCTTGAATTTATTTTCTCCTTTTTTCTCAGTTTTTATGATGCAGTATTCGGTCTCCCCTGTGGTTTCCACCCCCATGAAGAATTGTTTTTATAAGTCTGTTAGGGAAAAGGGTATATAGGGGGGCTCACAAAGCAGTGTTTGTGGGGAAGGCAAAACAAAGGAAGGCTCTTCACTGTTAGGGACATTCTACCACCAACTAAGGAATGTGACCAGAGATCCTATTTTGGTTTCAAAGGTGTTCCTCCATCATGTCACTTTCACTAGCCTCCCCAGCTAGCCCAAGGCTGAAGAGTTGTCACTACGATCTGTATACAGACTTGTAAATTTCCAGTGTGGATTTCATACTTAGTGTAAATCAGGTAATAATGCAAGCTCCCTTCTCTGACCCTTTTACCAGCAATCTAAGGAACAGATTTAAGTTTAGCCTGTTTCTAATGGTCTCAAGGCCTTCAAGACTGTAGGTAACAGGGAGGTAGCTGGTCATCAGATGCTCTACCCAGAAAGAACATCAGACCCCCTCAAGCTGCAGTCATAGTTTTGGAAACTAGGACAAGTTTCTTAACTTCTCTGAGCACCTATGTCCTCATCTGTAAGGGAGATATAAGACTGACTGTGGCATTGTGGTGATCACTGGTAATTATTTGTGTGACACATAGGAATTTAATAAATGATAACAATTATTAATATGCTCAACAACTACCTAGAATATATATAGGTTTTTTCTTTTTCTTTGAGACAGAGTCTCACTCCGTTGCCCAAGCTACAGTGCTGTGGCATCAGCCTGGCTCACAGCATCCTCAAACTCCCGGGTTCAAGTGAACTTCTGGCCTCAGCCTCTTGAGGAGCTGGGAAATAGGTGCCCACCACAGTGCTCTGCGGTGCTTATTTTTTTTCTTTTTTTTGTAGAGACAAGGTTTCACTCTTGCTCAGAACTTCTGAGCTCAAGCAATCCTCCTGTCTCTGCCTCCCAGAGTGCTAAATTTATAGGCATGAGCCACCATACCCGGCCCACACGGATTAAATTTTATAAGGAAGAATTGCGTGCCATTTGCAACCCTAGGGATATCTCAGAGTGGCTGATAGCAAGAAACATTACTACTAAAATCCATTCCTTGGCTCATTGTCCAGACCAAAGGAATTTGACACTTTATCATCCTGTGTATCTCTCAGCTTTCAGAGACTTTCAACCGCTCCCACATGTTTGCCCAAGACTTAACTCCTCTTGGCAACTGAGAATAACTCTAAGCTTTATTAGACTTGGGGTTACATGGAATCTGAGGGTCCTTAAAAAAATCTCAGACCAAACTAAGGAATGAGACCAGAGATCATATTTGGATTCCAAAAGTTGTTTCCCCATCATATCACTTTCATTAGCCTCCCTGACTAGCTCCAAAGGTGAAGAATTGTCACTATAATCTGTGTACAGACTTGTAAATTTCCAGTGTGGATTTTCATATTAAGTGTAAATTAACAACACTTGAAAATACCTATCATATACTCTGGGCTTATTCTCTATTGAGCCTACCCTGGAACAACCCCCTGAGGTTTTTCCCTCTACCATGCATTTTTTTCCCCACTAAACTTTCAGATTACAATGTCTTCCACTCTTTTATTCATTGGTTACAGACCTGATGTTCACATTACTGGGCTTAATGTGCTGATCAAGTTCAACACTTTACTGCGCTGAATTATGTTTAGCACTTTAATTATATTTCTAAAAGAGCACTTACAACTAAAGAAAAATGCTAACAGAATGTCTATTTATTTCAAACCACTGCAAGAGATACTGAATCATTGTGCAAAAAAAAACACTTTTCTTACTCATCAAAAGTTAGACCACATCTTATCAACGTAAAGGGTTAGTTTGGGGAAATTAACATTTCTTCCGTTTATGGTTCTAACAAAGTGTCTAAGCACAAAGATATGAGCCAAATGTATTACTTTCAGATTGTGCTATATATTATCAACTATGTTAAGCAGCACAGTGGGGCTTCCTAGCTTCCATCATGTTTTCATATCCTAGTGCTGTGATGGAAGAGACTCTCCCCCAGGGGATTTTAAGGATAAGTATGTCCAAGAGGAAAAGACTGAGTTTAGAACCTGTTTAGGCCGAAGAATATGACCCACTGGTACATAGATCTAACACAAAGGTTATGGGCTGCCTCTGTTGTCACTGGAGTTGATACCACCAGAGGTCCTTGGGCATCAGGGGGAAACAATGTATGTGTACTGCCTCTTCCTGACAGAAGGAGCCAAAGTCATCTCCCCACGTTGGAAGAGGTGGGACATCTTACTGGATAAGAGGAGCCAGAAAATGAACATTCCTTTTTAACAGTGACTCTCTAACAGAATTATGTAACTGGGTATTCCTTTCTCTTTGGGCTGAGACAAGAATATAATACATGCTACACTTCCATATGAGATTGGAAAAAATTAACCTGGCAGAAAATTAATTTTGCAGCCCCAGAGATAACAGTGCTCCTTTGAAAAGCCAGGAAGAGCTGAGAAAAGTGAGGGTGGAGATTAAAGAGGATTTTTAGAGACAGCTTTGGGAGGAGGCTCACCCTCCATTTTGAGTTTAAAAAGAGGTTTCAAAGGGACAAATGAAAGGATTCAATATATGCCCTTGGCTGTTTGGAGGATACTGTGGAGTGGTGCCTTGATTCTTTGTTGGAAAACCTAAAGTGTAAAGGGTGAGCTGGCAGGTTCTTTTGTGGAAGACAGAAAGAGAGCAGGGCTGAGAGAGCAAGAAATGATCTGCTCAAATAGGAACAGAAACCACTAGAAATTGGTTGGGGGAGAGGAGGGGATTCTGGGAATGTAGGGAAGATGCTGGAGAGAGAGGCTTAGGACCAGAGAACATCACCACGTGGGCCACTGCGGTGACACTGTCTTTCCTCCTACCAGCCCTGACTCTGAAGGGAAAAGCAGATTCCACTCATAGGAGGAGGGGGCGGGGGAGATGTACAAGGCAGAAAGATGTAATTCCCCATCTCCTGGGTCAGGCTTCCGACCTGAGCCAAGTGTGAGCGCCCATGGGTAACGCCTCAACTGGACAACAAGACTGAATTATGACACTCCAGAAGACGGGACATTCTGATCACTAAAGCGAGAGAGGTCTTTGTGCCCTAAGAACCAATTTTAAAAGTCCTAGCTCCCTTTTGTCCAGTCCAGGGGAAGGGGAGGGAATAGCCCTGTAGAGCTCTGGGAAACAATCTACAGTTCCTTTAAGATTGCATCCCCTAGAGCCATGTTTATTTCAATACAATACTTATAGTTATTTTACATGCCTCCCTGGCCACCTGGGGATCCCTGACAGCAGTTACTCTGTCATGTTTGCTTTTTTTCCATTCTCAGACTTGGCTAGTAACTGGCACATAATTAGCACTAAGTATGGATAATACAAGGGAGAATACAGGATGGAGGTAAAGAGATTTATAAGAGTGTGAATGAGGGAGGGACCACATCCTGTTGGATAGACCGAGATGTCACAAACCTAAGTATATATGACATGGGCCATGTATGGTTGATAGCATTCCTCCAGGCACGTAATTAAACCAACAAAATTTACAGAAGATGTAGGTAGCAGGAGAAAAAGTGCAGAGAGGAAGGGATCCAGTAGCCTCCAGAAATAAAAGAAATGCCCATGCTGGGCATGCAGTGTGAACGCATTTATTATAATCTTTTTATAAACGAGAATAGAGAGAAAGAGGAGAATAAGAGATTGCAGAGGCCAAGGTCATCAGGCAGTTAGCATGTCCTAAGACAGAAGCAGGTGAACCTTATACTACCAGAGGAGCAGGGAGATGCCCCAGAGGTCAGTCAAGGGCACCACCACAGGCATCATCCAGAGCATCCCACCAAATAGGGCAGAGACATGTAGAGAGTAGGGTTTATTCCCAGACAGACTTCTCCAATCAACTATTAGAAGCAAAAGAGAATTAACTCACCCTGATAACAGGAGTTAAAAGTAGAAGCCTGAGAACAAAAGACTAGGTTCAAGTATGAAGATGGAAAAAAAAATGGAAAATCCTGATGGATGGATTTGGCTGAGTCAAACCAACTGGGTTAAATAAGATTGGTAGTTACCTACACTGTGTATACTTGATACCCCAGGTTCCATGGTTCCGTTATAACCTGGTTTTCTTCATTCAAGTGGCTGATCCTTACATCTTACTGACACAGACCATACTTCAGAGAGCAAGTCAAATTCAAGGCCGCTAATTCACAGTGGTGAAATATTTTCAGAGAAACATCCTCAATTCTCTCAGGAGGTGGTAATAAAAAATTATTTCAATGAAGTGGAATGCTGGAGAATGCTGAATTGCCTCCTGTCACAAAAGATAATTTCACAGGATATTATTTCACTTCAGAAGGATTTAGAGATAACCAGTTTACATAAGCCTAAGAAAATAGAAAACAAAGTGTGAAGGCATGCCAGAAGACATCAGGCACGGAGTGGAAACGTCATCTACCTTTCATGTTCCAGTGAACCGACCCTGCTAAGGCTAAATATAGACGGCAAGACTAGGAGAAAAATACAAACAGCTACAAAAGTGAAGAAATAGACATGTATTGTGTAGGGATCATGGCAAAACCTGCCTCTTTCCCTTGATCGAGCTCACTGAAAGATCAACTCACAATTATGGTAGATTAATAAGAGAAAGATTTATTTCTAAAAATCATGTGTGGAACCACAAGAATGATTACCCAAAGTCTCAGGGATAGTCAGTGACTTTTAAGAATACCTTTTAGAAGGCAGGGGGGAGAGAAATTAGAAAGTATAGGTGCAGTAAGTGGTTGCTAGGGGGATGTGTAGATGAGTGGAAACAGATTGAATTGTAGAAGAATCTGAGAGACAGGTCTCCTGCTTCAAATGACTTTAGGGCCTGTTCTATTCCTATGCAATAAGGAAGTCAGCAGCCTTTTCTGGTTCTAAGTCAGGTTACTCAGCTTTTATAGAGGAGCGGGGGATGCTTTCTGATCAGAAATGGCCTTTTAATTTAAAATATTCTTTATACCAAGGAATCATATTTTGGGGTGAAATTTCCTTACTTCCTTCAATTGAATGACTTTTGTGCTTTATCCTATATAATTTACCCCATTTAATCTCCATTAAAGCCCCATAAGGGATTATTATCACTATACCATTGAGGAAACTGAGTCTCAAACAGTTTCAATACATGTTTAAGGCAATAGATATGGCAGAATCAAGATTCAAATCCATATCTGTCCAAAATCAGACACTTTGCCTTTTTTCATGATACAAAGAATATGCAGCAAAAGAAATAGAAAAATACGAAATCACCCAAAGGATGGTTTATTCGGGAAAAAAATATTTTTTATGATACGGAAATCAAGTATTAAGGTATCTTAAAACTATAAAATAAACTTGAGAAATAACAAGAATGTGTAAAATTTAGATGCGCTAAATTACAAAACTTTATTCAAAAACTTTTGATGAGTCTTGAATTACCGGAAGATGGTATTGTACAGATGTCACTTCTTTTTCAAAATAATCTGGGTAATTTATTCAAACAGCCAAAGCTGATGGAATCTTTAAAACTTGATCATATTAAAGTTTACGTTTTTAAATTTTTTAATTATTTCTTTTAATTCCAAAATAATATGAGGGCACAACTTTCTAGGTTACATTGTTCTCACTTCTAAGTTAGAGTCCAAGTTATAGTTAAACCTTTCATCCAGGGGGCATGCTGAACACCCTCACATTATGCACATTAGGTGAAGTTTATGTATTTTCTTACTTTTTTAATATATTTTGAGACAGAGTCACACTTAGTTGCCCTGGGGTAGAGTGCCATGACATTATAACTCACAGCAACCTCAAACTCGTGGGCTCAAGCAATCCTCTTCCCTCAATTTCCTGAGTAACTGGGACTACAGGCTCCTGCCACAATACCCAGCATTTTTAGAGATGCAGTCCTGCTCTTGTTCTGGCTAGTCTTGAACTCCTGAGCTCAAGCAATCTGCCCATCTTGGCCTCCAAGAGTGCTAGGATTATAGGTGTGAGCCTACGTATTTTTTTAAGTGCCCAAAAGGAGGCAAGATAAGTTTTTCAAAAATGTAACCAAAAGGAATATATCCAACTATATTTTAAATATATTTGAAGATACAATAATTAAAACAGTTGCATTTGTGCAAGACAAGTTCAAGAGACAAAGTGAAAATTGCAAAAACATATTAACTTTGAGTACATGTAAGAATTTAATAATTTATACAAGTTGTATTTTTTAAAATGAGCTTCTATCTCTAGGAATAAAATAAATTACTGAATAAATAATTCGAAAGAATTCAGAATTAGCCCATTAAAATGAAACTCAGGTCATATGACTTTTCTGCTTAAAACTCTTCAGTGGTTTTCCATATTTCTCAGAGTAAAGGATTTATAGTGACCTCGAAGATCCTTCATAATGTGATTCATTTTTCTTTCTGACTTCATCTCACACTCCCCCTTTACTGATTCTGCCCCCGCACTGGTCTCCTTGCTAGTCCTCAAACAACACACAAAGTTTCCAGTTACAAGATGTTTGCAATTTGGGGTTCTCTTTGCTTGGAGCACTTTCCCCACAAATACCCTCTACACCTTCTTCAGATCTTTGCTCAAATGTCACTGTCCCTCTACACCTTCTTCAGATCTTTGCTCAAATGTCACTGTCTCAGTGCCTCACTACACTGAAAATATGAAAGCACTAACAAAGAAAATACAGGTGAGTAATTTACATAATCTCAGAGTACAAATAGGCTCCTTAACCAAGACCCACAAATTACTGATTAATAAATTTTACTACATTAAAATTTAAAACATTGGCTTGTTCCAAATATGACAAATAGAATGAAAAAGCAAGCACCAAGTAGAAGAAATGCATTGGTCACATGTCCAGAACAAAGTTTAAAGTTCTTTCCTATAAAAGACTATTACACATAAGAGAAATACCAAGGTAAAAAAGGGCAAAGGAAAAGAAAATTCTTAGGAACACATAAAAATAAATTCCCAAAATATATGAAAAATGATTCAAGTTCACTGATAAGAAGGGAAAAGTAAGATAATGAGACCCCAAATTGGCAAAGAGAAAAAGTATGATAATGTGCAACATTGTCAACAGTGCCAAGAAGTCTCCCCCTGCCATACAGCCCCTAGATACATATATAAGTGTAATCTTGGTCAAGTTGGCAATATGAATAGAAATCATTTAGAATGTGCTTACCTTTTGACCCAGGAATTTCACTTCTGGAGATTGGTCATAAGGAAATAATTAGGAACAGGTGGAAAGATTTAACTACAAAAATATAATAAAATGGTAATGTGCAACCTTAGAAGTAAGAAAGAATGTAGGAAAAGGCACTGGAATCTTTTTCTCTTGGTGCTGAGGCTAGAGGAGGGAATTCAGGAGCTGATTATATATAAATAAGCTTCAGGTCTTTTTTGTTTAAGGCCCATCTGGAAGTGGCATTGCATGTTCATTAAAGCATGGAGAGGAAGTGGAGGGCTTATGCTTCCACATAGGGATTTCGGTTAAATATAAGAAAGTATTTTCTTACAAGAAGATTGTAAACATTGGTATTGGGTAAAAAGAGAGGTGGTATGATCACGTTCCCTGGAGGAGTTTCCTGCAGAATAGATTTTTTTTATCAAATTGAGATGATTTTTGCTTCATGCCTCAAGAAGCAGAGTTTGGTGCCTGAGGTTCATGTGCTGTTCTCTATTTTTAAATACTATGATGTTTGACCAGTACATTGGTGCATTGAGTGTCTGGCATGGGTTCATGTTAGAATGTCACTTCATCGCATTAAAATAATACTTAGAATTATTCTTTATTACCCAAATGAAAGAGATTCCTCAGTAAGAATTAGAGTGGAAGACTCTGTCTTCAACCCACCAGCTGCCATGCATTACATCATCCCCAAAATATTTGAAATCCTTTGGGTGATTTTGGCTTTTCCTAGAAAGCTGTGAGTCTAAAACCAAGTCATCAACTCTATGAAAAGAGAAATTAACTTTGAGTATACATAAGATTTTAATAATTTACACAAATTGTATTTTTAAAGTGAGCTTCTATCTCTAGGAAAAAGATACATATATATAAATAGATATCTTTATATATATGTAGATATATATGAGAAAGAGCTATAGAAATATTATATATAATATATATACATATTATATGTATGAGAGAAAGCATGCTATAGAAATATTCCAAGTTCATTTTTCAGTTACAGTGGGAATAAGCTTGCTACTTTGCATAATTCATTCAGGTTTCTCATGATTATTATTTCGATTATAGTATTTTTACTGAGTATAAAAGACTAAGATTATTACGAATGTTAAGCACAATTCTATTAGAGTATAACAGAATTGGACACAACCATTGCAAGGTTCTGCTATAAAGGGAACACTTCACAAATATGGAAAAAGATTTGTACATGATCAAGAAAAAAGCTGGCTATCAAAACTGTGTTACAAAAATAGATTAACATTAAGTCAATTCTAATCATTTTTCAAGGCAGCACAGACACACTTACCAAAGAAAAAATGAGCCTAAAGAGAAGAGAATATAAATTGCTTATATGGAAATTAGAAAGGATATTACTGTATTATTTACAGCTTAAAGAATCATTTTCATATTCAATAAACTTCAAATATTCTCATTTTTCAAACAAACAAATGCTGGCATCATTTCTCCTGTTGCATCATAACTATATGCCACAAAATAAGGAATTCCTTAAATGACTGCTTAGTGATTTTTTCTATCTTTAGATTTTTCCAAACAGGAAAGGAAAAACGAAAATGAACACTATTTGAAAGAATATGAGTAGAGCACACCCCTTCCAAAAAAGAAAAGAAGACTCTGCTTTTGTGGTTTCCCAGACTCCTATGACCCAGTTTGCTTAATTTATTTTAAAGCAATATGTAGCTTCTCCTTAAGACCTAACCTTTACAGCTAGTCTATTCTTGTTACAATTCACTTTTACATTTATTCCTTGGACACAACCTGCTTTATCTTGCTCAGAAATCCAGGTACCTGGCATATCCAGGTCTTCTCTGTCTGCAAATCAGATTCCTCTTCTGGCTTCAGGGAAATTTGCTGCTCACGTTGTTCTGAACTCCATCCTTGTGATGTTCCCTGATTCTCTCACTCTCCCTTCTGGACACATAACCTAATTCTAAACACACATATAGCTATGACGTATTTTTTTTAAATGCCCTGCATTCTTGCCTCCCAAGTGGATGAAGAATTCATTCTTAGTTCTTCCAACTCTTCATCTTCACATTCTCAAAATGTTCCACAGCTTTTAGTCCTTTCCTGGGTCAGTGTTATCACCTACTTAATGCCTTTCAGCTGTCTTACCTTCAGGCCCTCATGTGGACATACTCTCTTCTCAAAAACTTTAATATGGCAACTATTAAACTTACAACTTATTTAAGTTTGACTCTGTAGCACTGTGAGTTCTTACTGTATACAATTATGTTTAAGATTTACTACATCATCCTCCCTGAGATTTTAACTTTACTATTTTTTTTTTTTTTTTTTTGAGACAGAGCCTCAAGCTGTCACCCTGGATAGAGTACTGTGGCATCACAGCTCACAGCAACCTCCAACTCCTGGGCTCAAGCAAGTCTCCTGCCTCTGCCTCCCAAGTAGCTGGGACTACAGGCACCTGCCACAACACCCGGCCATTTTTGGTTGCAGCCGTCATTGTTGATTGGCGGGCCCGGGCTGGATTTGAACCCGCCAGCTCAGGTGTACGTGGCTGGTGCCTTAGCCCCCTGAGCCACAGGCGCTGAGCCTTAACTTTGCTTTTTGATTGCAATCCAAGAAAAGTGACTATGTAGGAATTATCACAAAAGAAGCATGATGGGAGTCTTAACTTTGCCCTGCATGAATATTTAGCTATACATTTATTAATCAGCTGTTAAAATGGATAAATATAAAATAAAGCCAAGATTACTTAAGAGTAATATAAGTAATCCATTCAAAGTTCAAGAAAACAGTATATCAACTTTCTTTACAACCCTGATTTTTATTTGCAATGGCAATGTGTGCAGTAACAAATAACCTGCAATACTAGACTCCCTTGCAGCTAAGGCTAATCAAGGAACACAATTCTGGCCAATAAAGATGCAAATGGAAGTTACCAGATTTCCCAGAAAAGTTGTTTACAAAGAACTGACTCAACTGGCATGAGTCCTTTGCCCCTTGCCCTTTAATCTTCTCCCTAGCTAGTCTGTTCACCATGCCCATAGGTATAAGATCCATCCTGTAATCATGAGGAAGAGAGCATATATTTGAAGAAAAAGTTAGGAGGCTGGATCTCTGATGACATTGTGCATACCATATTTGGCTGGCCTACCTTCAGATTCTTTTATATGGGAGAAAAATGAACCCTTTTTTTATGCTACTGCATTTAACTTTACCTGTGGCTATCAGTCTAATTTATCTTTATCTTATACAGTTAGCAAAAAGTTTGATATGAAATTTTAAATAAACAAACAAATACATTTCAGGAAGTGATCTTTGTCATTGAAAAACACTGTTCTTTGTAGTGCAGGAAACTCATTAATCATTTTTTCTTCAGAAACTCTTCTACTTCACCAGTATCTGTTCTTTAAAATAATGCTACTAGCTTTTACTTTTGTACTGTCTATTGACCATAAGTTTGCTTAAGGAGGAAGGGGAAATTAGGTGATTAGAGACTTCAGATTAATGCCCAAAGCTGACTCTTGGTTTTTATTAAAGCTTTATTATAATTATGCTTTATTATAATTACTCTGTTATTTCCATCAACTGCTTTCTGATTGCAAACAATAAAAAGTTACTCCAATTAACTTAATCAAAAAAGAATTTACCAGAATAATATCAGACAGGTTGCAGAACTGATAGGAAAACTAGACTTAATGCAGTTCTGATCCTAACTACTGTAGTTAGGTCAATTCTCATAGGGTAAGGGCACAGAACACCACATGACACCCCTCCTGTCAGATCCTAGCCACAAGATCCAGGGTTCCCAGTCTACCTACACGTCTATCCAACTACCTACAAAGTTGTAGGTTCCCACTATATCCTCAGGATCAGTAATTTGCTAGAACAACTCACAGAACTCAAGAAAGTGTTATGATTGATTTTTTTATTATAAAGGATACAAATCAGAACCAGTTTAAATGGAAAGATGCATATGACCATGTCTGAGAAGGTTCCAAATGCAAAGTTTTCCAAACACAGTGCTAGTGTATCCTCAGCCTGCTTCATGCTCCCAACACAAGTATTTGTGATTACCCGCCAGCTAAGTGCATTTAGGAGTTTTTACTGGGCTTTCATTTTGTAGGACTGACTGGTTGACTCATTGGCCACAGGATAAAATTAAATCTCCATTTCCTTTTACTTCTTTGGAGGTCAGGATATTGGGCCCAACCCTCAAATCATCTGCTTGGTCTTTCTGGCATGGCTAGCCCAATCCTGAGTCCTCTCATTATTATAAACTATCTAGGAGTGTGCCATGAATCACTTATTAGCATAACTATCAGGTGTGATCTGAAGGAGTCATTATTTACAAAAATATAGCTCTATCACACAGGAAATTCCAAGGCATTAGATATTCCCTCCTAATAAACAGGACAAATACCAACCAAGTTTTATATTATAAAACACCAAAGAACCAGGCTCAGGAAATTAGAAGGAATTGGGGTTACAGTCAATACCTCTCCACCAGAATGGTTGTCTTAGGACCCAACTATCATCTCCATAGCCTTCCTTAGAACCCTCCACTGACATTGCAAGCAACAACCCCACACCCACAACACTAATGTAACCCTCAGAATGTCTGGATATTGTCTAAATTCTTTGCATCACTTCTCTCAGATTCAAAATCCTGGGCATGAGTATCTCATTATCCAAATTTAGGTCATGTTCATACACAGTAGCTCACAGAGAAAGTGAAACACTTATCTTACATGGGTCTCTAGAGTGGAAGTAAGGACACTGCCTCAAATAATGGAATTCCCATAGCTCGGGAACTTAAGTCCCTGGGCAGCAAAAAATATGACAAATATCCCTAAACTACAATTCTTTCACTAATTAAAATCTATATATACCCTTTCTTCTCTCAAAAATATGCTTCTGTGAAATATAATGATAGAATGTCCTGTATAATTAAAACACAGTTTTTTACTCCTACAATAAGGAGACCTTCCAAAGTTCCATTATATGTGAATCTAACACATGTCTTGAATCATTGGATATATTTCTTCTCTAATTTTGCCTTCATCCCACATAAACTTTTTTCAACCTCTAAACTAAATATCTTCTACTTATAATAGTGTAAATCAGCAGAAAATAAAAGGTAGATTAGTTAAATATGTAAATATACATATAGAGAGAGACAGAGACAGAGCAATAAGATAATACAGAAGTGACTACACTCTTTGTTCATGCAAAATCATGAAGATAAATATGCTTCCTTCACTCACCCATCTCATGTCCCTTTTGCCATTAGCCAGCCCAAAAGCTGGTTGAACAAAATTATCTTTGGGACAACCCAAGTCTTTATTCCTGAGAATTCTGAATCTTGGATGATCTTTTCATATAGGACTGAGTCACCTTTAATCTGTTCTTTCTTTAATTACTAGATTTGGCAATACAAACATCTCCATTCCCACTCTTATCTCACTTGATTTTGTTCATTCTCCTATTTTGCCTCTACTGTGAACAAGCACACTCCATTTTTCTTTGCTGTCAGGATTAATCACCCCAGACATAATCCCTCTTCTTAGGACATTCAGCTGATGATGAAGAACCTAAGGAGGCCAAATAGCTGTCTCAGCTTCCAGCTCAAAAGAACTCTTATTATGATGCCTGCTGGATACATTCATCTCTTGCTTACTGGTAAATAAATCCTTACTGTTAAATAAGCCAGAAGTGTTTGGAGTTGGCACAATTTTTAGAGGACACCATAAGGTCTAATTTTTATAAGTCCAACCCTCTGTCATTCTTCTTCCCCAGATTCATTCTATCAGACACTTCTTCCAGCCACACAAGGAGAGCTTCTGAACAGGACCATAAGAAAGCCTTCAATAGGCCATTTAGTCTAAAGCACAAGAGCTGCTTTAGAATGGTGGGCTATATGATAAAAACCAAATATCCCACAAGCAGATGCTTAATACCTGATTTCATTCACGAAAAACAATTTCATGGCCAGAGAAATGTTGGACAAAATATTTTTATGAAGTAAAAGGAATCTGTTGAGTCCAAAATTAATGGTGCTTCTAGAAGTAGATAAAGCAGGGAAAGTAAAATCCATATCCTGAATGGTTTTTGTGTGCAGTAGGCACAAATATTTGATGGCCTATTGAACAAAGGAATCAACCTGCCAAAATCTCTACGCAAGCTCTAGCCCAGTGGTTCTCAACCTTCCTAATGCCGTGACCCTAATATAGTTCCTCGTGTTGTGGTGACCCCCAACCATAAAATTATTTTCATGGCTACTTTATAACTGTAATTTTCCTACTGTTATGAATTGTAATGTAAATGTCTGATACGCAGGATGTATTTTCATTATTACAAAGGGGTTGTGAACCACAGGTTGAGAACCGCTGCTCTAGCCTGTTAGGTTATGATAGTTTAATTCTAACGGTAAATTGGGCCCTCATCAATAGTGATAGCGATACAATGTAGACAAATTTTAAATCTTGGCGTCTTATACATTCTGTGGCTTCTTTGACAAATTGCCCTAAACTTAGTGGCTTAAAACAACAAAAATTCATTCCTTTATAGTTCTGGAGGTCAGAAGTCAGAATCAAGACATCAGTAGGGCCTTGCTCCTTCTGAAGGTTCTAGGGGAGTACTCTCTCTTTCCTCCTCCAGCCTCTAGAAATTCCAGGGGTCCTTTGGCTTGTGACTGCATAACTCTAATCCCTACTTCCATCTTCACAAGGCCTTCTTTGTTTCTTTCTCTTCCTCTGCCTCATATTTTTAATTGATATAGTTATTATACACATTTAGAAGCACAGGTAATATTTTGATACATGAGTACAATATATAATAAAGGAATTAGAATAACTGGGCTATCCAGCACCTCAAACATTTATCATTGCGTGTGTTAAGAACATCCCAAATACTCTCTTCTGGCTGTTTTGATCTATACAATAAATTATTGTGAACCATAATCATTCTCCTGTGCTATTGAACAGTAGAACTTATTCTTTTTATCCAATGGTATTTTTGTGCCCATTAATCAAACCTTCCTCACCCTCCCCCTACCTCCTACCCTCTCAGTGTCTGGAAATGATGATTCTTCTCATGGATCCACTTTTTAGCTTCCATATGTGGGTGAGAACACATGATATTTGCCTTTCTGTGCCTGGCTTATTTCACTTAACAAAATGAACTCCAGGCTCATCTATGTTGCCACAAATGACAGGATTTCATTCTTTTTATGGGTGAACAATATTCTCGTGTGTGTGCATGACTGTGTGCATGCATGTGTGTATTCCTTTATGTATATTCCACTTGATGGAGTATCACTGTGTATTCTTCACTTCATTTTTTGGTTAATGAGCTCATGACCAGTTCATAATGGGAAATTCAAAGTATAAGATGAGGCATTTAGTCTTTACCAAAGTCTAGTTGCAATTTAAGAGTTGTTTCTCAAAAGAAGATTAGTTACTTGCTGAAAAGATCATAGCTTTCATTACAAAATAATGTTAGGGATTCTATCTATAGATTTACTAATGGGGCTCCAAAAGCATCCCAGTCTGTCACAAACTGTGCAAGCTTCATTGGATCTTCTGGGTCCTATGGACGCCAGGTAGAACTGAGTGCACTACAGCCTGGACTGACTGCCAGGGGCTCTGTTGATTTGAGTTAGTAAGGAGACAACATCTGGAATAGCAGCTGCACTTGGAGGCGCCACCTAATTAAGCTTACAATAATCCACTCTCATTCTCCAAGACCCATCTGTCTTCCCTATCAGCCTAATTGGAGAGTTAAACGGAGCTGTGATAGAAATGACCACTTCTATCTTTTCAATCATTGATGGTAGCACTAATCTCCAGGAGGCTCCAAGGATATTCCATCACTCTTGGTTTACTCTTCCGGTAAGAAAGGTGAGAGCCAGGACTTCCATCTTTGGGTCCTTCTTTTCACAGTAAGTCTTATTCACAAATCAAAAAGCAAATGTGAGTGTGTGGCTAGTTGCCTGGAATATCTTTTCCTGAACATACTAAAGAAATTAAAGGGGAAAGAAGAGGATGTGTTCTTAGGTCCCAATATACCTACTTTGAGAAGGACATGGGCCAAGATAAATGGAATGTGAACACCATAAGCTTTTGCTCTGACTACTGAACCACAGTGCCATTCTTCTTTGTCAGAAATGTGTACTTTTGGAGCCATTATCCCAAAACAGATGAAAGTTCTTTGTGACTTCTCCGTACATTTCAGATCTATAAACTTTGTGATCAGTAAACCAATGTGAAGTACCTCTATTCAGGAAAACACAAATGCCCCGCCTCTGAAGGTTAAGTGCCTGACCTCTGTGCCTGTCCTCCTCCATCACAGGACCTTTCCTATGTTCACTGTAATCAGGAAGACCATTTCAATATTAGTGTCCTCCAACAATATTCCCAACCTACAAGATAAGTCTTAACCACATTTTTTAAACATAGCTATATTTCCCTCATTGACATATTTCTCTTTAGTAAAGGGAAGGCTTCCTATGTCTATCTAGGGAGCATGCTTAGGAACTAAGTGATATTCATATTATAAATTCAGCCTTGTATTCATATTATAAATTCATTACACCAGATATGATCCAGACTTCTCCCCTTCCCCTGAAGCCTGGTGTATATAATCTACTTCTGGAAACAAGTCCCTAGTCAAGGTTCTTGGCTGCCTGGAAAAAAATAGATCTGACTATAAAGCAACAAAGAGAAAGTTAGTTGGAGGATGTTGATTGAATACTCTGGAGTCTATAAAAGGACTAAGGACAGGATTTTAAAATGGTCAAGAACCCGTGAAGCATCATGTTAGCTGAGTGTGGGGTCACATGACTTGAAGTGAGGAGACAGACAGAGGCGACATCTGCTCATCTTCAACCCTCCCCCCCAATTAGCTTTCTTAGAAAGGGAAGAGAGAATTAAACCCAGTGTTTCTATAAGACATGGGGAAGAGGCTACATACAGGTGAACATTAGTGCTGTAGTAATGGATAGGATTAACAGAGGATGAGTTTCACGTGTAGGCTGACAAGCATTAATGACTCAATGTTCCCAAACCCAATTCCATACACCTTTCTACTGGAACATGTACTTATAGAGATCAGTCTTTATCTTATTGTTCTTTTCTTTCAATCTCTCACTATACACACTAGTAACTTAAATCCGAACAAAATCTTTAACACTGTTTTCTTCAGTTTCCCTGGATTTGGAATGGGTTTGAATAAGTTACTTAAACTATCTGATTTTTAATTTTGCTAAAATGAGTAAAAAGATGGGCAAGGAGCATCACTTCCTTTTTCACATAGCTTTATATGAGCTAGAAATGAAAAGCATTTTAGTTAGAACCATGAAGAATTTACTTGAAATACCTTTTCTCTTTTATAAATGAAAATGTTCTTGTCTTTAATTAATCTTCATCAATTTGATCATTCCTTTCTTTTTATGTCTTAAAGCTTTTACAAAGTATTTGGCTCTGAAACTGATATTTGGTATTTTATATTGAATCTTACTTTATTTTCTGCTGTATTTTCAACCTCTAAAGATATTATGAATTAATATTTGTCCATATCTTTTGAGAATCTGTAGTATACATACTACTACTCGGAGGGGTTGCAATCCTGCTATCAGGAAAGCTAACTGAATCTGATTGATCCAAGACATCAACGAAAATACAGTTGACTCTTGCATCCATGGGTTCCACATTTGTAGATTCAGCCAACAACTACAAATAAAAAATATTCAAGGAAAATAACTGCATTTGTGCTGAACATGTAAATATTTTTCTTGTCATTATTCCCTAAACAACAGGGCATAACAACTATTCATACAGCATTTATATTGTATCAGGTATTATATGTAACCTAGAGATGATAAAATATAAGGGGATGTGAGCATAGTTTATATGTAAATACATTTTGTACCAGGGACTTGGATTTTGGTAGCCACGGGAGGTCCTTAAAGTTTGCATCCATGGGAGATCCATGGATACAAAGGGATGAGTGCATTTTCTCCGCACTTAAGATTGGCAATTGCTTTTTTTGTTCTCTTCAAATCCCATGAAATTATGACATGTCTTAGGCCACAGATTCTGCCAGTCATCATTCTCATGACATCAATCCATCCTCCGTGACAGCTGCCCTGTGAGTGATGTCTTTCACTATGTCCATGATCAACCATAGCCCCTCACAGGCTATCATTTGTTCAATTCCACTTGACTATTTCTCTGAAAACACCTCAAGTCTGTATAAAATATAGATTTTTAGCATCAACCATGATTCTGCCAGGGTTTCCTTGCAAGTTGGTTACTTGCACTTTCTATAAGCCATAATTGTTCAAAACTGTAGACCAGACCATGAAAGATAAGACAAAAAGAGAGGCTGGGGCCAGTGCCATGAGCAGCACATCATCAGAGTACACCCAGCTCAGGACAGCTCAGTACAATGTTCTCTGACAAGTGAGAATGAATTCGCAGCATGGTTTGTTAATTCTCATTGGCCGCACATGTTCAACGTCATGTGATCATTGGCTCACTGGATACATGAACGTGTACTGTAACATGCATGTTTGTCACTACATGTGTGCATCTGTCAGGAAAAAATTTCAGAGACAAATGGCTTTGCAACAAATCAGTGCCACACAAAGAAGCATGAAATGGGGTACACCTAACTTTATGTGCCCTTATTAATATTTGTATATATGATTTGTGAAACGTCTATAGAAAGTGTTATAAGTGTTATAAATCAAGTATATTTGTTGTATGTATATGTTTGTTGATAATAGTCTTTATATATTTCTAAAGATAGAATATAAAAAAATAAAATAAAGATAGAATATATGTAGCCTCTTACTTTATCACAAATCTTTTTTTCATTTTTTTTTTTTTTTTTTGAGATAACATTCAAGAAAAGCTAGCAGGCTTTTATCCAATTTGGTTTGAATAATAAGGACAAATGAAATTTCCTGCCATACTCTATATCATTTTTTGAAGAGCCACTTTTTATTTTGGAATTTTTTTTTATTTTCCTGCCTCTGTTTAAAAAATATCTGCATATATATTATGGAAATTGAGTCCATAAAGAGATAAAATACAAAGATGTGAAGATAATGTTTTTCAACTCTGCTTATCTCTAATTTTATATTTTCACCAGAAAAACACAAAACATTTCAAAACAGTTTTCTTTGTGTAATGATTATTGGTATTGGTCTGTTAAACACTAAGTCTTTTCAAAAGTGTCTTTGCTATGTGAACACATATCGATCTTAACTGATGAACTTTTTTTAAATTTACATTGCTTTACTTTCATTTTCTTTTTCTCAAAAATGAATGACTGCAAATATTACACTTGCTTTTGATCCTCAAACAAATTTGATTTTGCGTGTGTGTGTGTGTGTGAGTGTGTATGTTATTAAGACTAACAGTCATACACATCCCAATATTTGTATTTTTCCAAGCATTTTATGCATGCTTACAATTAGTGTCCCTTCCTATTCACAGGGCATATTTCTTTACTATTTTTTAAATTAGAAACCCAATTTTATTACTTAGTACCTCTCCAGCAATTAATCCGATTTGCGTGTTCGTTTGTTTTTTATTTCAGGTTATTATGAGGGTACAAAAAACCAGGTCACAATTTTTTAATTTTTTAGGTAGAGTCCCTCTTGTAGTTGTGTCCTGCACCCAAAGGTGTGCCATACACCCCTACCTTGTGCCCTTTAAATGGGAGCACACCAATCCCCCCTTCTCCCCCTTTCCTTATTCCCCATCCCCCCAACTTGAACAGAATTAAGTTTTTCTCCTATGTGGATGTGTGTTAGATCATCTACTGGCTTCATAGTAGTATTGAGTACACTGGATACTTGCTTTTCCATTCACATTTTAAGAAAAATGTGTTTCAACTCCATCTGGGCTAATACAAAAGACATAAAGTCACTATCTTTTCTTAAGGCTGAATGGTATACATATATCACAGTTTGTTAATCCACTTCTGAGTTGATGGGCATTTAAGTTATTTCCACGTCTTGGTGATTGTAAATTGAGCCATGATAAATATTCAAATGTCTTTACAATAAAATGACATTTTTTCTTCTGTGTAGATGCCTAGTAGTGGGATGGAGGTGTAGAGGAATGGACACCATGCTTGCAAGGACAGTTACTGATTCTTATCACATTAAAAGGAAATGCTGAGAACAGGACAGTCTCCTGGCAAGCCTAGAGATGTTTTGTGACTTAGGGGCAATCCCCCATGTAACTCAGTGTTCTGGAATGAGATAAGATCAGGCACTCGTTAGTAAGCAGGTGTTAAACATTGATGCTTGGTGCTCCTTCAGGGGGGGGGGGTTGTGGGGAAAGAACAGGTGGCAATCCTTATGCATTCAGTCCTCGTATGTAATTACCTTCACTCTCCACACCTGTTGTGTATAACCTTAGTAACTAGCCTTTTCAGAGAGGGCTCAGGGCTCTCCTGCACCTCTGGTTAGCTAGTACTCACAATCTGTGTCCAGCCTGGTTCTTTCACACAGGCAGCGGTGACATTGAGGGGTCAAATGAGAGGTCTAATTTGAGTTCTTTGAGGAGTCTCCATACTTCTTTCCAAAGAGGCTGTATAAGTTTGTAGTCCCACCAACGGTGTAAAAGTAAAAGTGTCCCTCTCTCCGCACAGGCACCAGCGTCTGCAACTCTGGGACTTTGTGATGTGGGCTATTCTCCCTGGGGTTAAGTGATATCTCAGGGTGGTTTTGATTGGCATTTCTCTGAAGATTAGGGATGATGAGCATTTTTTCATGTTTGTTAGCAAGTCGTCTGTCTTCCTCAGAAAAAGTCCTGTTCATGTCTCTTGCTCAATGATAGATGGAATGGCTTGCTTTTTTTGTTATTATTGTTGATTTATTTGAGTTCTCTATAGATCCTAGTTATCAAGCCTTTGTCAGATTCACAACATGCAAATATCTTTTCCCATTCTGAAGATTGTCTATTTGCTTTGTGATATGCTTCACTGTGCAAAAGTTTTTCAGTTTAATTAAGTCCCATTTGTTTATTTTTATTGTTGTTGCAATTGCCCCTGAAGTCTTCATCATAAAATCTTTCCCCAGTCCGACATCTTCATGAGTTTTCCCACATTTTCTTCTAGGATTTTTATCATTTCATGTCTTAGATTTAAATTTTTCATCCACCTTGGTTCAATTTTTGTAAGTGGTGAAAGGTGCAAGTCCAGTTTCATTCTTTTACATGTGGTTATCCACTTTTTCCAGCACCATTTATTGAATAGGGTTCTTTTGCCCAGTATATGTTTTTGTTTGGTTTATCAAAGATCAGATGGCTATAAGAGACTGGTTTCATCTCTTGATTTTCTATTCAGTTCCATATATCTATGCCTCTATTTTTGTGCCAATATCATGCTGTTTCAATCACTGTAGACTTGGCTCGGCGCCTATGGCTCAACGGGCTAAGGCGCCAGCCACATACACCTGAGCTAGTGGGTTCAAATCCAGCCCCGGCCTGCCAAACAACAATGACGGCTGCAACCAAAAACTGGCCGGGCGTTGTGGCGGGCACCTGTAGTCCCAGCTACTTGGGAGGCAGAGGCAAGAGACTCGCTTGAGCCCAGGAATTGGAGGTTGCTGTGAGCTGTGATGCCATGGCACTCTATCCAGGGTGACAGCTTGAGGCTCTGTCTCAA